>JXCR01138474.1:13422-41045 GCA_002079205.1 Phalaenopsis hybrid cultivar | reverse complement strand
ATATATATATATATATGAATTGCATGAAAGGCCCCTAGAAGCTTTGTGGGCTCTTCACCCACTATCATTTCACGTTTCATGCGTCGACCTTCTGGGTCTAGCGGCCCGTCCTTCGAAAGAAAGGCTTGCCATCTTTTGGGCTCTTCACCCACTACCTTTACGCTTTACGCATTGACCCCAAGGGTCTAGTAGCCCTTCATTTGAAAGTTGAGCTACCCTTCTTGCTGATTGATGCAAATGGATCTTATCCAACAGCCCCATCAATGGGAAATATTTGAAGAGATATCTTACTTATCCTCTTTTTCATGTACTCATTGTACTTTATAAGGAATTTTTCTTTTCAAAGTACCTGCACTTTATATTCCAGTTTTTGGAGCAATAAAGAATGTGCAGTTCCACAATCTCTTCAATATGTGAGCTCCTTATGGTGATTACCTTGAATTTGTCAAAATATCACCCAAAGTTCATAATAGTTTCATGTAGGAGAAATCTTGTTTTTCTCTTAATTTGATTGTCGGCTCGCATTTTGGACAAAGTGGAAGTCATACGGGTGGCTTATACCTGGTGCGACCACCAATCTTTATAAGAGAAGCCTCACCTTTCTCTTACATTGTCTTTCGTCGATCCACTCTATGTAGGGTCCGAAGACTACCATTCCCACTCGTCGTGAGTATGGTTGATATACACATCCCATTCATCCTTATGAATGTTGAGTATGTGCTTGTCACGCTTTCTTTAAATGAATGTGGATGAGATCCTTCTATGGATTTGGTTTAGCTTAAAGGATGAACATTTTTTTGGGTAGACCATCGTCATATTCTAGCCCCCATCTTTACATCCCCACAGTGTGAGCAATCCTTATCACCATGATGGGAAGAGGCATTTTGCATTGGCTACAACACTTAGCTTACCAAGCCGATCTGTGCTTAAGCGGAGTACTTTCATACTCGCATAAAAAAAATCCCCAGATGGATCCCCTCATCTGGTGTGTTGACAGGAGCCCCTTATATAGGTCATTCTACCTTTGTTTGTCCTCATGTAAGAGCTACTCTACTAGCCTTTGAGGAATTCCCGTTGGGGGATGCTTTTCTGAGATGAGCCATTGTGTTAATCCAATCACTGGGTTCGATTACTTTATGCTACCCTTCTGACAGGAGTTACCCTATCAATTTTGTGGAGTCCCCGATGAGAGTCTCACTTAACTGACTCCTGGCTAGGATATCCCATGCTGGTTAGACCAGTCAGTCCACTTGATTTGATTAATTCGTTGCTTTTCTAGTAGGCATGTCGTAACAGTTAGAGCACTCATTCACATAGCTGATCCGTGCCTAATCAGGATCCTCAATGTCCGATCAGATTGTGTTGTTTTTCTTGATAAGGACTACTTTTCTTGTTCTAGAGGAGATATCCAACGGGGGCACCCCAAAGTTGGACATCTATGCATCCAACCCTCCTCGATACCTCTACGATATTTTAACGGATTTGACTGACTTTGCTCGCCATCTTTAAGTGTGTGCCGCACTAACTAGAGCACCATGTTACCTCGATTAGTCCATGCATAAGACATGTATCTTTATTCTCGTAGGAAAGAATCCCGAGCAAGGGTCATATAAAATTCCTAGAGAGGGATCACCTGAAATCCCCACTGATGGTCACTTTGCTGAAATCATGCATAAGTGTTACGAGGTTGGATCGCTCTATGCATCCAACACCTATTTTATGCCTCTTCTGATTGGTTTGAGTTTATTCACCACATCATAATAAGATGTTTAAGTCCCCACGAAGCATTCGCAGAACCTTTAAGGTATCACCAACATGATTGTTCTCGTGGGTACATTTTGAGATCACCTCCTCAGCAATTTCTTCGACTTGGTTGATCTTATTCACCATGTCTACTTACATGTCATACTAATCTGAGTCCTACGCTAGCTTGGCTAGTCAATGCTTAATTTGGGTATTCTCACACCCGCAAAACTCCCTAGAGAGAGTTATATCATTAGTTCTCATGAGTCATCCTGGTGGTTAGATCGTTCTAGGTCGTATAACCCCATTATTTTTCTCAACTACCTCAG
This sequence comes from Phalaenopsis hybrid cultivar, assembly GCA_002079205.1. Classification (NCBI taxonomy): domain Eukaryota; kingdom Viridiplantae; phylum Streptophyta; class Magnoliopsida; order Asparagales; family Orchidaceae; genus Phalaenopsis; species Phalaenopsis hybrid cultivar. The sequence continues at coordinate 38,973 of JXCR01138474.1, read as the reverse complement.
TTGGTTCTATCCACCACGTCAAGTGTCATGTTGTATCGGTGTAATGATCGATCCATGGATCCCTAGCGAAAGCTGATTTTCTCTTACTCGTAGAACCACTCTTATGGTTAGGCCAGCTTGGTCAGGTAACCATGTCTATGTGTCAATCATTTTGGCTGGTTCTGACCACCATATCGAGCAACATGTTGTATTGGATTTACTACCGACCCATGTTTCGTTGCAACACATAGATGTTTGACTACATTCCGAGCATGTTACCTCAAGCTATTTAGTTGTATAGTTGCTCGCTTTATACAGGGTTAGGATACATATCTCCTGTATAATTTTACATGCATAGGCAGGACACCTACCTCCTGCCCTATTTTATATTCGACTTGGTTGATTTTGCTCACCATGTCAGATTGCATGTTGTACTAATCCAAGTGCTATGCTATTTTTATTAGTCCATGCTTAAGCTGGGTATTCTCACACCCGCAAAACTCTCTAGCAAAAGTTACTCCGCTCAGGTCCACAAGGTACTATATGGTTGGATCGTTATGTTCATTTGACCACCTTCGGCACCATGTTCGACTTGATTAATTTTCATCACCTCGTTAAGGGACATGTTTTATTGGTTTGGACATGGTCAACTGATCTGTGTCTGATTGCGATATCTTGATATCTGACGATACCTTAATGTTGCGTACGGTGAGGACCACTTAGCTCAACCTTATCGACCCATCTTGAGTTGCTAGACTACTTTGCACAACTAGCGTTTAACACCTCTAGAACCTTACGACATTCTAGTCAGTTCTTTCATGAGGGTGTCTCATCTTATGGTGACCCTTTGGCTTCATAGCCATATACTACGATGTTACTCAAGCCATACAACATTCTAGTTAGCTCTAGTATGAGAACATCCCTTCTTTGGACATTTTTAGCTTTTTTGCCACCTACCTTAATGTTATGTGTGGTGAGGACCGCTTTCCTCCGCCTTCTCGACCCATCTCAGATTGCTAGACTGCTTTATTCATCTAACATATGACGCCTCTTGAACCATACGACGTTCTAGTCGGTTCTTTCATGAGGATGTCTCGTCTCATGACGACCCTTTGGCTCCATAGCCATATACTACGATGTTACTCAAGTCATACGATGTTACTCAAGTCATACAATGTTCTAGTCGGCTCTATTATGAGAACATCCCATCTTTGGACATCTTTGGCTTTATTGCCACCTATCTTGACGTTACGTATGGTGAGGACTGCTTCGCTTGGCCTTATCCACCTGTCACATATTGCTAGACTACTTTGTCCATCTAACATATGACGCCTCTCGAACCTTATGACGTTCTATTCGGTTCGTTCATGAGGGTGTCTAGTCTCATGACTATCCTTTGGCTCCATAGCCATATACTATGATGTCCCTTAAGCCCTACGACCTTAGAGTCTTCTCTGTTATGAGGACATCTTGTCTTTTGACATTTTCAGCTCTATAGCCACCTACTTTGATGCTTCTCGAACCACAACACTCTAGCCGGTTCTTTTATGAGATCGTCTTGTTGTTTGACATTTCTGATTTAATGTTAGGCTTCTTAGCCAACTTGCCTACCTTTCAAAGAGCAACGTAAGGCCCAACAGAAGTCCTCACACATAGTGTATACATTCAGGGTTCTAACACCTTGGTTGTTTCAGGGTCACGCCTCTACTACTTTTGAACCCACTATCCAGTGTAGATATAAGTCTTAAGTGCATTCCTCATGGACTACGTCTCCAGTTTTGGCTTCTCAGCCATCCGACTTCAGTGTTTCTCACACCACATGACATTCTAGTTGGTCCTCTTTTGAGAACATCTCGTCATTTGACGATTTAACTTTGTTGCTAAGCTTTCTAGTCATCCTTTGCAACCTCTCAGGTGATGATGTAAAACTCTTAGTATTTATCACAAATGTAGTGCAAGTGTTTAGGAATGCACCTCCATCAGTTCATAGGAGAGATCAGAGTCTCATGGCTCTCCTTCCTATCTAATCAATGCAGACTATTACTCAAAGGAGAGCCGAAGTCCGTTGGCTTTCTCTTTTTGATCTAGTCAACCTATTACCACTTAGTGAGCGATGTGAGGCCCCATGGCATTCATCATTAAAGTGATAAGAGGGTTCCTAGCCAACCTCCCTTCCTCTCATGAACAACATAAAATACGTATGACAGTCCTCATTGATGGATGCAGGTGTTGAGGTAGTCCTAACTTAGGTACGCACCTCAATTAGTTTGCAGGAGGGATCAGAGTCCCTTGGCTCTCCTTCCTAACTGATCAATGCGAAATAGTCCTCAAATGCAAACTTTACAGCATTCCTTATCGATCTAGTCAACCTGTTACTGCTTTGTGAGCGATATAATTCCCCATGGCATTCCTCATTAAAGTAACGGGCAACTTCATAGCCAACCTCCCTTCTACACATAAGCAATGCGTAGTCCAACAGTCATCATTGATGAAGCGCATGCATTCGAGGGTCTAACCCCTCAGTGTTGTGTGGTCATGCTTCTATGCCCTCTGAACCACTTTTCTGAGTCATGCCTCTATGACCCATGAACTCATTCGTAGATCATGTCTCTACGACCCCTGAACCTACCGGGCGTGGTCATGCCTTTATGGCCTCTGAACCGCTTTTTTGGGTCATGCCTCTACGTCCTCTGAACCCGTTGTTGGGGTGGATGTAAGTCTCGTGTGCATTCCTCCCTCATCCCCCTAGATGTGGATGTGGCTCTCGTGGCCTTTCCTTCATAGGGTACTTGGCTCTTTTTGGCCGCTTAGGTTACGTAGCTTCATTACTAGCCTGAGCTTAATCTAAAATTGAGCAGCTCCTGACAAGTGCATTGTGCCTTAACTGCGTAGCACACTTGTTGGGGACCTTTGTTGGAATCAATTTTTTATGTCATAAATGTAGGGTATCCACCAGCATGACTCAGGATAGTTTATGGTCTGTCCGTGACATCCGATAGTCCAGACACCCACCCAGGACCTTTCGGCACGTGTTAAGGGCCACATAGCTAATGACATTCTGCTAGGTTTTGCCTCTCTCTTAAGTAAAGGCCGGTTGACATTTTGTTCGTCGGACAGCTCCGATTGGGTCAACGAATATTATTTGTCACGTCGTGTGTGAAATTAGCTCGAATTGGCCCGATCATCAATGAAGTCACCCAGATGACCCCGAATGACGAAACAAACCACTTGAGTGCATCTAAAATGTTGATGTCACCGAAGGAGGATGTTCGTTTTGCTACAGCTTTGCCAGCGAGCTTAAAATGTGTGAATTATTTTTTTAGCTTGATTGTCTAAAAAGGTAGTCCAAACGAGCCCGGATGGCAAAATGGAGTGTATCAACGTGTCTGGAACGTCGAGTTTGCATAGGGAGGGCCTTCATTTCAAAATGACAGTGCGTCTCAGCTAAAAATGCACGGGGCGGTGATTAATAAATTATTATTAATAATAATCATTATAATAATAATATTATTATTATATTATTATTATATAAAACTATCACTCACTCTCTTTCTCTCCCCAATTCTCACGAGATCACACCCTTCACCACGCTCGATCGCACCGACCTCACCGCTGACCTCGCCGCTAGCCTCACTGGTGGCACTCCCTTCAGCTGGTCGTCGCCCCAGTCATTCTCTCCCTTCACGTCAGTGAAAACTAGCACTGCCACCACTAGAAGACCCGTGACCACCTCCTCCTCTTGGTCGGCTGCCTTGCAACCCGATCGTCTCGCTGGCTTCCACCAGCTTCGACGTCTTGCTGCCACCGGTCTGAGATCTCCCTTGCCGACCTCCTTTTTCGATTAAAGCCTTCCTTTATCTTCCTCCTTCTTTGGCCCAGCTCTTCCCTTGGCTTTCCTTCTCACCGAGGAAGCCTCCTTCAATGTGCAGGCCTCTTATCGGCGTTGCACCGCCCACCTTCATCTCCTTGCAAGAAGTAAAGAGGGGGGGAGCTGAAAACCTCTCCCTCGCATTTTTCCTTTGCACGCCGCCGGTGAGTTAGCTCCTCCACGTCATTGGCTCTCATTCCCTGGTGGTTGAATCTTTTTTGGAGTGTCCTATCGTCGATGGACATCAAGAGTACATTGGCTTGAAGAGGCATGAACGTCTTTTTCATTGCGGTGAAAGCTTCCCCTCTTTCACCGTCGTCGAATGATCCTCTCTCACAAAGGTATCTTTTTTTTGTTGCATATTTTTATATGCCAAATTATTTATTTTTGGTACTTCACATACCTCACTAACTCCTACCTTCCTTGGGTCTTTTTTTGTCTTATGCATGTTCTACGAGGCATACTGGAGCATGGATCAGACGCCGACGAGCTTGGAGCAAGTAAAGAAAATGCGTCTGCAAACATCACAGTGGTGAGATTCCCTACCTCCTAATCAGCCTTAGGAATAATGGAGTCTAGGCGTGTGGGTTTGATCACCCACACAGAGTCAGTGCGTCAGCGTGGTTCGGCACGACGACGTGCCTGCGTGTTGGATCTTTGGAGTTCCTAGAGCTAGCCTTTAGGTTAGGATTTCCCGTGCGTAGACAACACCCTCCGTAGAGCCGAGTGTCTCCCTTTTGTTGTGAGCCTTAGCATAAGTCCTGATGGGTCAGCGTCCCTCACTCCCCTTGCTTTGGGTTTTGCATCTTTACTTGGAGAAGCTGGGAGGTCGGACTTGGCGAAAAGAGATAAGCTTTGTAGCTGGCTCGCTTTGCAAAGCCTGGAGGAGTTCACAAAATGGGAAAATCTTTGTAGATATTCTATTTCGCGACGCCGTGGAGATTTTCCCCCTCAGAGATCCGAGGAGAAACTTCCCACATTTCCTCACCAAAGCAAGAGGCGGTGGTGCCGCGCATCAAGGTTTTAAACCTTAGGTCTCGTAGGTGAGGTCGTTAGCACAAGCTTAATTTGCTAGTTGCATGTTGGTTTGCTGCATAATGTATTTTTGCTTGGTGCATGTTATAGTTCACTATGCTTCAACCAGCCGCCCCAGCCCAATGAGCATTTCACTTAGCTACAACAGGCAGCCCCGACTCGGTAAGCCTCTCACTTCGCTCCGATCGACTGCTCCGGCTTGACGAGCATCTTACTTCACTCCGACTGGCCACCCCGATCCAACGAGCATTTCACTTTGCTCCGATCGGCCACCCCAGCCCAGTGAATATCTTACTTCTCTCTGAGCGCCACTCCAGCTCGGTGAGCATGTCACTTCAGTTCAATTGGTCGCTCCGTCCTAGTCAACCTATCACTTTGTTTGACTAGACACCACGATTCAGTCGACCGATCACTTGCATGTTTCTTTTCTTTTATATTATATCACATGCCTTCCTGTTTGCATGTTGCATTTGGTATGTGTTATCTTGCATGATTATTATCATTTGCTTGTGTTGCACTCCTTTGGGCTGCTGCCGCCACGAAAAATCCATCTATTTCAGTCATTGTCGCCTCGGCACACTTTTTTCAGGCCACTGCCGCTATGGCACACCCATCCCTTTCGGTCATTGCCAGCTTGACACACCTTTCTAAGGCCGCTACCACCACGGCAAGCCCATCACTTTTGGGCACTGCTGCCTTGGCACACTTTCTTTGACCACTGCCTCCACGACACGCCCATCTTCGGGTCACTGCCGCTATGGCACACCCATTTGTTCAGGCCACTGTTTCACGGTATGCCCATCTTTTCCTGAGTCACTACCCAACGATACACTCATCACTTCAATCACATGACTTTCTACATTTGCTTTTTGCATGTTTTCATGGATAGCAAGCCAGGTTCGTTAGGAGAGTGACCCCGTGTCGGTCGCGATGCCTTAATGAGAATTGCTTGTTGGGTTGATCCCGATGAGCAATGCGAGTTAAGTAATCGGGATTGACAAGATTATGACTGTACTAATGATCTAAAATATTTAACTTGTGTCACCGCTCTTCGTGACACCCTTTAGATTTTGCAGATCTTTAGGATGGGGCCAGTATGGCGACCCCGTCAAAGTCATACTATATCTAGACTTACCCTGCACTTAGATAATAGATTGATACACTTTTCGTTAGATGGTGTGTTATGCTAGGATTTAGGGTGCTTAGGTAGTCTTTTTGATGCCTTGTTATTGCTCTCTGTTGGATTGCTTGTTGATCCCGACTTAACGCTTATGCACAGTATAACAATAGTTCTTATGATATTTTTTACTTATATTTCCTTATTTTTTAAGAAAACCAAAAACTTGATCCTGAAGAAAAATACGTATTTAATTTTTTATTTTATATAAATTTCTATTGGGATACTACGCAAGTATATGTATCGTTATCAAGTGATATAGGACTTTTTGATTAAGATCTGGATATCGAACCCAAAAGGAAGATTATGTAATATGCACATTTTATAAAGTTTTTTAAATTTTTAAAAAGATAATTACTTAAACTAAAAAAGATTTTTGCAGGAATTTAAAATTTAAAGTTTTGGTATTTTTGATATTTTAACGAAACAGTAACAACTTAAAAAAATAACTAAAGTTTTTGTTGAAGAAAAGTACTTATTATGAAAATCTCTTTCTTCTTTTCATGAATCAGTAATAAGAATAAGAATTTTATTGTGGAAGTATGCAAATTATGTTGTGCCAAATTGGAGCAATAATATTCTTTACCCTTACTACAGATGCTATAAAGAACATTAGCTAACTTAAAGTTTGAATAGTTTTGAAGATCCGCTAGGCAGGGAAGATACTAGCTCTCACTCTAGAGTCCCCTCGATTCCCTCCACTTGGGGGCTAACATTCTCGTATCAGAACCTAAAATAATAAACCAAGTTGAGGGCTTTAACCTGTCACTTTAAAGTCCTCTAACTCTACACCCATCAATGAATATGTCCCTAGTTATTTGCACTCAATCATATGAACTACATTCTCATTCATACAACCTCATTTGATTCTTTCCAATTATTGACTGAGACAATACCAGCCCAGTTCTTACTTGTTCTCACAATAAATTTTAACATCTGAATTGGCCAAATCAAGAAGTAAATGAAGTGCATGGATTTAAATCATCACAAATTCTTCCATCTTTAAGGATCAATACTCTCTACAACTTCCATCCAAAACTTAATTACTTATCATTTTAAGATGATAAATAAAGCTATCAAAATCCATGGAGAAAATAAAACCACACTTTAGTTTAAAAGAAGAAATCATTGTCAAACCAACAAAAAGTCTCATGAAAACTACTCAAAATCCATGGAGAAAACAAAACCACACTTTAGTTTAAAAGAAGAAATCATAGTCGAAATCATTGTGACTCAGAATCCATGGAGAAAACAAAACCACACTTTAGTTTAAAAGTAGAAATCATTGTCAAATCAAAATCCATGGAGAAAACAAAACCACACTTTAGTTTAAAAGTAGAAATCATTGTCAAACCAATAAGAAGTCTCACAAATTCCATCCAAAACTTAATTACTTATCATTTTAAGAAGAAAGATAAAGAAAACTACTCATTTTATCCATTACTTAATTACTTATCATTTTAAGATGAAAGATAAAGAAAAATACTCAAAATCCTAACACTTTAATTACTTATCATTTTAAGGAGAAAGATAAAGAAAACTACTCATAATCCATGAAAAAGAAACACACTTTAGTTTAAAAGAAGAAATCTTGTCAAACCAACAACAAGTCTCGATTAAAACCAAAAGTAGTCTAAAACAAAAAGATAAAAAAGTCTCAATTAAAACAAAAAGTAGAATTACTTATCATTTTAAGGAGAAAGATAAAGAAAACTACTTAAAATCCTTCCATCCAACACTTAATTACTTATCATCTTAAGAAGAAAGATAAAGAAAATTACTCAGAATCCATGGAGAAAATAAGAAACACACTTTAGTTTAAAAGAAGAAATCATTGTCAAACCAACAACAAGTCTCAATTAAAACCAAAGAAGTATTTATCATTTTAACAAGAAAGATAAAGAAAACTACTCAGAATCCATGGAGAAAACAAAACCACATTTTAGAGAAATCATTGTCAAACCAACAATAAGTCTCGATTAAAACCAAAAGTAGTCTAAAACAAAAAAGATAAACACTTATCTCAAGTCCTACACCAAACTCTTAAAGTTCCTTTAAATCTCTTCTCTTTTACAATCACTCAAAACAAAATAACAAAAAGGATAAAGTAAATAAAAAGTGGTTCCTGAAAATCTCTCCAAACTAAATCCCAAGAGAAGAACTTTCAAAACTTGCCAATATTTTCAGGACTCTTTTTGTAAGTCCTCTCTTCTTTCTTTTATAGTTTTCCAAGAAGTGTCTTGGTATCTCTTCAAAATGTGTCTTGATTCGATGTATTTGCCCAAGAGACGGATCCTTTCATGATATATTTCATCCACGATGGTTACAACCACCTATTAAGCCAGTGGGTGCCTCAAAACCTCTTCAAAATTTGTAAAAACTGATTGTACTCGTCTAGTAACTGGCACTAACACTTAAGCGCGGGGTCTCAGTGCTTAGGCGCGGCGTTCTCTCTTTAACCAACGCTTAAGCGTCGGATCTGGCGCTTAGGCGCCAAAACTCTTTTGCTCAATTTTTCATCTTTTACTCCAAATTTGATCCTTTTTCACTCCTTTAAACATTTTTTTCCATTTTTACTTATATCTACAAGAAAAACACAAAAATACCTTCCATTAAAGTACAATATCTCAAAAATAAGTATAAAAAATGTCTCTAAAAATACTATTTATTTTAGGTGTATCAGTTGCTCTAGTCAGTTATCTTTCTTTTGCATTATGCTTGTGGTGTACCTGCATGCTGCATATGTGTGGTAGTATGTTATGGTGTTTTTTCTGTAAGGAGTTATGCCTATTTATATGCACACATAGGTACCACTATGGGGGAGCATGTGATGATTTCTGACCCTTTTGCTTGCAGGTACTATTAGCTCCCCCACTTTTAAGGCATGGCTCATGATACGTTATTTGTATGTGAGCTTTCCCGCTGACACATATTTCCATGCAAAATTGAGTATTTTTCTTTTTCTCTACGTACTTTTAGAGTCTAGGAGAGTCTTATAGTAGAAATAAGATATGAGCATGAGTTCTGAGACTTTTAGCATGAGAACCACGTGGAGGGGACCAGGAGCAGATGCTCGTGCTCCATTCTTAATTCTGCATTTTATATTGATGTATAGAATTAGGACCGGGCATGTATATGCAGAGTCCAACCGCCTTTTTCTTTTCTGGGATATGTTGCTGACCAAGCGACAACAGCCTGTTTATTATTTTGATTTAGCTTGTTTTGCTTTTTGCATCATATTGCATGTCTGCACTTGTATGTGTTTTCCTTGTTTCTTTCTGTGGTTTATCTGGGATTTCAAGATATAATCAGGCTTCATGTGTTTTTTCTTGTTTTCTTTCTGTGTTTTATCTGGGATTTCACGATACAACATAGGCTCATTAAGGACCCTAAAATTGTAATTTTCTACAAAATCCTAAATAAAATATTCAAGATAATTAAGATTTAGATCTAAAAGAGTCAAAATTTAAAAATTGTAATTTTACTTTCCTGCTTATATTAATAGGGCCTCCACAATACTTAAAGACTGCTTTAGATAACTGTATTCATATTTGCATGTATCAAGGAGGAGTCCTCATACTTCTTCAATCTGATTAGACCAACATACATTTTACTAGCTTTATAGCTGAACCTTCGCTTCTCTTCTTTCCTGATGCATCCTTGCCACTTTGACAGATATAAGTGCCACATCCTGGAACTCCAGCTTTTAGTCATAGGATAGAGTTTCCTTCCTTTGACCTTAGGGCTACGAGGTTCCCATGGATGATGTAATTCACGGATTGCTGACCAGGAACCTCAAAACGTGTTGGGTTGACTACGTTCGACCAGGTAGACTTAGATTCCTAGTAGCTGTGTATGATGGTCTGTGGTACCCTGACCTAGTTACATTTTCTTTTTAGGATCACTCGACCTTCCTCTTATTGAGCCCTATCGCTCATTAACTTCATTGATATCACCTTGACGGCCTGATGCTGATGAGGTGCCGCCCATTTGGGATACGATCATTTGTCCTCTTCCCTTTTGCCCGGACGTGCTTTGACGTGTTGGGATATCCCCATCAAGATGATTTAGATTATTTTGTGGACAGTGCGTGCTGATGAGCCGCTACCCATTCGAGATGTGAGAGACTCACTCTCTGCCTGATGACTTAGCACGAGCTTTGAAGCATCGAGACTATTCCCAAATGGAATAACCTTCTTTTCAGTACCTATTGCCACAGGTTTACAATAATCCAAGAAAAACTCCATTTATCTAGAGAATTCTTGGGCACCCCCAAGATGTAATTAACCAAGTGAGATACGTCACCTTGAGAGTGCTCTTTACCGCAGAACATGCACCTACATGTGACTCTCTGGTTTTGGGTAGTTTACGTAGGCATTTTTTCGCGGATATTAGTTTAAGGTGCTTTCGCGCGATCTTCTTTTGGCGGACATTCTTAACCTATCATTGCGAGGTTTATCATACGTAGGCTCTCAACGTTTTGTATTTTTTCTTATTTGTCGCTTTGTTGTATGTCCCTCCTTTTCAATTCCTCCCTTCTCTTGGTCATTCATATGACTCAAAAAAGAGATTTATTCGAAAAAGGAAAGTATACGACTATCAACAAGCTAGCAACTCCTTTTGAAATAAAAGAGAGAAAAATAAATGAAAATACTTATCTCAAATTCTCTCCAACAAACTCTTGAAGTTCCTTTGAATCTTTTTTCTTCCATTCTCTTACAATACTATCTACTCACACACTTTAACTTTTCTCTTCTCTCCAATAAAATATTCTAATTAATCTATGAGAGAGGTGTCGGTGGCGTGGCTATGGGGGAATGTAGAAGTCTCTGAAGTGCACTGGGAGGACGGCTAAAATAAGTCTCTTCAATCCAATCAAAGTCCTTCTTTTATAATTTTCTAAAAGGTGCTTTGGTGTCTAATCCCGACTCTTTTTATATGTTAATGTGATGTATGCGATTATATTCTTAATTTTTCTTTACTACTAATTCTTACTTTGCAGTAGTGCCAAGAACTTGATCACTAGCAACAACTAGGCACAAACTTGACTTTGAAGCAAATAAAAATAAAATTATTATATTTAAATATGGAATATTACATAAGTATACATATCGTTATCATGTAATATAGGACTTTTTTATTAAGCCCCGAATATCGAACCCACAGGGAAAACTACAATATGCAACTATAAAATAAAAGAAATTAAAAAACAAATTCTACTTAGCAAAATGTTCTTACTTAGACTCTAGATGTTAAAATAGGAATGAAAGTTTGATTCTTTTTGTAATTTTTGATATTTGAAAATAAAGTACACAACTAACTCAACTTAACTAGATATTTGTAAGATGAAGGCAATATAAATAAAATATTTTTTTCCTTATTATGAATTAGTAACAAGTATACGAATTCTATTGTGGATATATTAAAATTTTGTTGAGCCAAATAGGAGCAATAATAATCTTTACCCTTATTGGAGATGCTATAAAGAACATTGGCTAATTTATAGTTTGAATAGTCTTGAAGACGGCTCAGGTACGGAAGACACTATCTCTCACTCTAGAGTTCCTTCTTCTCCCTCCATCTGGGGGCTAACATCTCATATCAAAACCTAAAACTATAAATCAAATTGGGGGCTTTAGTCGTCACTCTAAAGTCCATTAATTCTACACCCTTCAAATTTTGTTTCCTAATTATTTGCACTTACTCATATGAATTACATTCTCATCTATCCAATTTCATGTGATTCTTACCATTTGTTGACTGAGACAATACCATCTCGAATCTTACATGTTCTCATAAAAGGTACTAACATCTTAATGGCCAAATCAAGAAGTAAATGATGTACAAGGTTTAAAACCATCAAAACTTCTTATAACATTAAATATTAATTCTTCACACAACTTCCATCCAATACTTAATCACTTATCATTTTAAGGAAAACAATATAGAAAGCTACTCAGAATTTATGGAGAAAACACAACCACACTTAAGTTTGAAAGGAGAAATTATGCAAACAAATAAGGAGTCTATATTAAACCCAAAGGTAGTCGCAAAGATAAAAATTTATCTGAAATCCTCTCCACCGAAGTCTTGAATTTCCTTTGAATATCTTCCAGCGGTGGTGACTATGGGCGGCGGCGGCGGCGTATGGTGACTGCAATGGGGGTTGGCTTGATGATTGGATGGATGGATGGATGGCTCATCCCCTTCCTCTTCAATCAAAGTCTTCTTTTATAATTTTATAAAAGGTACATTGGTGTCTCTTCAAAATCTGTCTACATTCAATGAATCTTCTAGAATTTATCTCATTTCAAAAGCTAATTGAATGAATTTTTGTGTCCATTAACTAATTCCCACATTTTCACTAAGGGTTGCCTCAAACACCTCTTAAAAAACCTGTCCAAATTCATTAAATCATGAAGTAACTACTTCTGGAGCTTAAGCGTGGGGTACTGGGCTCTTAGGTGCGCCTCTCTTTGTTTCACTGGCGTATAAGCGCTAGTCTTGGGTGCTTAGGCACTTTAGTTCAATTTCACACCTTCATTTTTGCTCCAAATTTGATCCTTTTTCACTATTTTCACCATTTTTATTCCATTTAATTTTACCTAAAAGAAAATTACACAAATAACTTTCATTAAAGTGCAATATTACAAAAATAGGTATAAAAATGTGTATATAATGACTATATTTTCTAGATGTATAAAAATCCCCCATACTTAAAATTTTACTTATACTCAAGTGACACTCCAATTCTTTAAAACAAAACTAAGTAAGTTATGTAAATGAGTTTCCTTAGGATATTCTAAAATTTTGGTGTAGAAATATTAGTATATGAGACGAACTTAGAGTTTAGAAATTTTTAATGTAAAGAAGTGTGAAAATATGAGTTGCTGTTTAGTTTAGAATATTGTAAATTCTCTAAATATAGAGTCTAGGCATTTTATCTTCTCTACTTAAATAATTTTTTTATAAAAAATATTTATACTTACTATTATATATACTTAAGCTTAAGAGTTTCTTAAGTTTTATACTTTAAAAAGATCAGATGTAGAACCAATTTTTGATTAGGCACTAATCCTGAAGCTTCTCCTCCCTCGTTTTTTTATTTTTTTTAGGTGAGGATTACTATATCTGGATAGGCTTTTAATGATTTTGAATTTCACTCCTCCTTTCCTAAAACAAAGTTCTCATATAAATCTTTTAATTAAAAATATAATAATAGCTTTAAATTTTTTGTTAGTAAAAGAAATTTAAGCATTGAAAATAAAAGTCTAAGCCTTCTAAAATTTTCGAAAATACAATTTCTCCTACTAAAGATAGTTACACAATATTTATCATTTTCACATTAAAAATTATTGACTTTAAGTTTTTTTTCATTACTATAGGTTTTAACTAAATTTCCTTACTCATTTTATATTCAAAATTTTACTTCCCTAATTTAACTTCATATACATAATACTTTTTTTTCAAATCAAAATCAAATTTATTTGTATTACATTTGAGAACAAATAAACTTCAAGTTTTTAGAAAATTTTTTTCATCCCCCCCCAAAGTTAAATTTTTAATAATATAAAATATTTTAGTATCATATATATAGGCAACAATGAAAACTAAAAATAACATGCTTGCAGGAATTTTTACATCCTAAATTTACAAATACAAAACTTAAAAATAGGATTAAAAATTAATTGATCAAATTTTAATTTACTTAATATATAGAGATTCATTAGACTCTTATGCAGTGGAGGATAACATAAAATCAAAAAAAATACACTAACAAACATTCACAACTGCAACTTAAAGAAAATACCTGGCAGTAAATTAAGAGTTTTAAACATGAAGTTCTTAAGTGAAAGTTTAACACAAACTAACTATAAACACAGGTATTTTCTTTCACTTAGAGTTAAGTTTCATAAAAATAAAATCTAACTTAAGATTCAGGATTAAGTTCAACACAGACTAACTAAATACACTAAAAAACACAGTTAACACAATTACTGACACAAAAATAAAATCTAACTACTCACAATAACATTGGTAAATCACAACAATGTTTAACTAAACAAAACACAAAACTAACTGTCTCAGCAAGTACAAATCAAAACAAAACAACAGTACATTATAACTGTACCATAAAAAGTTCTTAACAACATAATATATCTAAAATAGAAAACTCAGTCTAATCATCCTCCTTCCCATAAGCATCACTATTATCTATGTCAAATAGTTGTAGGCTCGTATGACAGATATTTTGGATATGGAGGGAAACTACGCTCTAGTCACCTCTCATTAGGTTTTCCATAAATGAGTGAAATTTCTCCTTATAGATCCAGCTATATGATCTGTAAAATTTTTTAAATTCAAAACCTTATCAGCATTATAGTGAATGTTATCCAATATTCTCTGCAATAATTGTGGCTGTGAATCAGATCCAGAAGTATGACCTTGTGATGTCGAAGCACGTGAGGTAGAAGCATGAGATGTAGAGGCACCTGAATTGCTAGAAAATCCCCCTCTCTAGCCAATGATCAAATGATGTGAATAAGATTTTCACATTAACACTGGTAATGAGCTTGAGTGGCTGCAATATCTCTTCCCAACTATAAAATCTAACACCTGCTTTCTCGCATTATGAAAAGATCAAGGAAGCAAATCCCAAACCTGGAGTAGTAGCAACTATGGTAGAACTGGTGATAATATCATAAATCAGAGATCCAATATTAATGGGCTTGAGCTGTTGAATTCAATAGTTCAAGGCAGCTCTATCTGGGGTTACTTCACTGAGGTGGTTTGTTGGCAGTCGATGAGTAAAAATAAAGTAAAGCTATGCTTTCGATGTGGAATCCAATTTTGATGTGGGGAAGTTGACTCTTCTTTCATTAATAATCTTCCACAATCCTATTCCACCAGTTAATGAGGCTATAATCTCGTCTAACTCCTCCTCTTTTGGACTATAGTTTGAATAAAAACATAATGTACTAGGGGGTAACTGATAGAACATATTTATTACCTCCAAAGAGAAAGGTACTTGTCTTCCTCGAACCATGTCTCTATCATCTTCAGCTTCATGGAGATTCTCATAGAACTCCCGAACAACAGAAATAGCGGCCACAAAAGAAAAACAACAAAAAAGCTCTCACTATCGGCGAACAATCAAGTCTTTTACTGCTCCACCTGGACTCTTGAAACATCACTCAGGGATCAATTTCTTTGACTACAATGCATCAACATATCTATCCTAATCTCTCGAACTAATGAACTTGTTCGAATCAAAATGAGTTGTCTTTTGCTCCTCTTCATTCTTGGGGCCATTTCTAAATATCATAAATAATTCACAATAAATCCCAAATTCAACTCTAAATCATTAAACTCATTTCCTAAAGGCTTAAACTACCAATTCTATGTATTTTTCATATATTTTTCTCAAATCTTCACCATGAATAGTGATTTTCAGTCAAATCCAAAAAGTGCTCAAAATACATGGTGAAAATAAAATATTTTTACATAGAAGTGAAGCTCTTACTTAAAGAAGATCAAATCTAACAAATTTTGCTTGAAACCATAAAATAATTTTCACTTAAGATGATGCTCTAGCTCTTAAACTCATGAAAACCGAAGGTAGGCGATGAAGTTGGGGAAAAATGGAGTTTTTGGCTCAAAATTTCAATTTAAACCATTTGCGAACCCATTTATGTGAACGGTGCTTAAGCATGAATGGTTCGACGCTTAGGCGTCAATCTCTTTGGTTAGCCTACGCTTAAGCGTGGGGTCTTGGTGCTTAGGCACCAGTGCACAAGTTTTGATATTTTTGATTTTAAGTAAAATGCACTTCTAGCTTAAGTCAACCACTCCTAAATGGTCTTATAAATCATTAATAAATATTTTCTTCCCTTTCAACTCTCCTCTTCCACAAGATTCAACAATCTTAACTAATTCAATTCAACACAAAATAATACAAAATTTCACACAAACAAACACTTATATTAATTCACAAACAATTACAAATATTTTCAATACATAATTTCTCAATCCAAAGAGTCTTGGATGAGATAGTTCCTAACACAAATACTAAATAGTCATAACATTAAAGACACATGAAACAAATTTGACAATAACAAACAAAGAACTTAATTCCACTCTCCTTTCGTTAGAACAAATCCTAGTCGATCATTAGTCTCTCCTTGATCATTTAAACTATAAATCTGATAATGGACGGTGGTGAAGAACTCTGGTTGAGTCTTCAATCCATTTTTTTTTTCAAATACATAGCCTTGTCTGCTTCTTCAATAAAACTGGTATGGCTAAATTGCATCTTAATTTGCCATCCAATATGCCCCAGATGTGATTTAACTTCCATCACCTTTGCTTCAATTGAAGCCACGTGAGCCTCAATTTTAGTTATTTTCTCCACTATCACTTAAATAATAATCGCTAGGAAACCATTGTATAACTCTTGAGCACTATGACTAATGAACTTCTTCTTCACTACTTCCTCCTTCAAATCACTCTCCCAAGATGACATCTTTTCAGGAACTCTCACTCTTCACTTAGAATTTAGGATTAAAATTGAAGTGTGGTGAGAGTTCTCCTCATACCCTTCTATTTGTAGGCTCTAAGTCATGCCTAAAACTACTAGACACGTTCTCAGACCACTATCCCGTGTTTAAACCCACTAAACCACATTTAAAACTTCTATAAACATAATTTATCATGTTTAGTAAACTACCACGCTTAAGCACCAAATGTTGGTGCTTAAGAGCCAGTGCTTGATTTAGCGCAGGTTAGCTTAACGTCCAAAAACTCATTCGAACATTTCAATGCTATCTTTTAAGGTCGTAGAACATTACTAAATAATTATATATTCAAAATACTACTAAAATTTTCTAAATCGAACACAACAACATAACATTCAAAACAAATACACAGATAACTATGGGTTGCCTCCCACATAGCACTTGGTTTATTGTCGTCAGCCCGACGTAACCTGTGCTTATTCTGGTTGACCTAACAACATAAGATCATTCAATTTAAGTTGATCCCCAAAAAAGTAGGGTTTCAGCCTGTGACCATTCACTTTGAATATTTTATCAGTTTTAGGATCTTTGATACTCACAGCTCCATAGGGATAAACTTTTATCACAACAAATGGACTCATTCACCTGGATTTAAGTTTGCCTAAAAATAATCTCAACATTGTATTATATAGCAAAACTAGTTGTACTGGCTCAAAATATTTAGTAAGAATCTTCTGATCATGCCACATCTTCATCGTTCCTTATAAATCTTAGCACTCTCATAAGATTCATTCCTTATCTCTTCAAGCTCATTTAATTGTAATAGTCTTTTCTCACCAGCATCCTTTAAACTCTAGTTAAATTCTTTAATAGCTCAATATACTTTATGCTAAACTTCAACTGGTAGATGACAAGCTTTCCCAAATATTAGCTTGTATAAGGACATTCCTGTAAGAGTTCTATATGCAGTCCTATAAGCCCATAAAGTATGGTCAAGTTTGGCTGACCAATCCATTTTGGTTGGATTCACAGATTTTTCAAAATTTTTTTTAATTTCACGATTGGATATTTCTGCCAGACCACTTATCTAAGGATGATAATCAGTAGCAATTCGATGGTTGATATGATATTTCTTTAATAAATTTTCTATTATTGCATTTATGAAATGACTTCTCCCATCAGCTATGATCACTCTCAGCATCCCAAATCTACAAAGTATGTCGTTCTTAAAAACTTTGCAACACTTTGAGCATCACATTGAGGTAAAGCAACAACTTCTATCCATTTTGATACATAATCTACTACTAACAATATATATAAATTTCTGAAAGATGGTATAAATGGTCCCATGAAATATAATCCCCAAACATCAAATATCTCAACTTCTAACACATAATTGAGGGGCATCTCATTTTTTCTAGAAATATTGCCTACTTGTTGACATCGATCACAAGTTTTGATAAAAGCATTAACATCTCTTAGGATTGTAAGCCAATAAAATCCATATTGCAAAATTTTGTATATCATTTTATCAACACCAAAATGTACCCCAAAATCAGAATTATGACATTTTTGGATTATTTCATAAGTTTGTTATAAAGCCAAACATCTTCGAATAATAAGTTCCTTTGTTTATATAAAAATGGGTCATCCTACAAAAAATTCTTAGCTTCAGATAAAAATTTCCTCTTCTGTTGGTATGTCATTACATATGGTATAATATCACTAACAATGAAGTTCACAATGTCGACATGCCATGGAACACGCCACTGATTAACACTAAACAAATCTTCATCTGAAAAATGTTCACTAATTTCTTTTTCAAAATAGAATGGTTTTTCCAATTCAATCGTGGACAGATGATCAATAATTTGATTCTCAACTCCCTTCCTATCTACTATCTCAAATTCAATTTATTACAAAAGATGAATCAATCTTATCAGTCTTGATTTTGCTTCCTTCTTTTTTGTTAAATGTTTAATAGCAGAATGATCAATATGCACGACACATTTAGTTCCAATTAAGTATGATCTGAATTTATTGAAAGAATATATTGTTGCTAATAATTATTACTCAGTTGTGGTATAATTAATTTAAGCTTCCTTAAGAGTTGTACTAGCGTAGTAGATTACTTTGAAAATCTTACCTTGCTTTTGTCCGAAAAAAGCTCCAATAGCATAATCACTTGCATAACATATTAGTTCAAAAGGTTTTTTCCAATCTGGTGAAACAATAATTGGTGGAGTGATAAATTTTTCTTTTAATAGCTCAAAAGCTTTTACGCACTCCTTATAAAAATTAAATATTACATCTTTTTCAAGCAAACGGCATAGTGGCTTAGCAATTTTTGAAAATTTTTAATATACCACCTGTAGAATCCAGCATGTCCTAAAAAACTCTAAGTTTTCCTCACACTTGTTGGGTAAGGTAAATTAATGATCACTTGAATATTTGCAAAATCTTCCTCCATACTATTTTCTGAAATCTGTTGTCCTAAAAAAATTTGTTCTACTACCATAAATTTGCATTTTTCCCAGTTAAGGACTAAATTTGTTCCTGCATAGCGCTTAAGAAATTTTGATAAATGTTCCCAACTTGATTCAAATGAAGTTCCAAATACTCAAAAATCATCCATAAAACTTCAATTCCTTTTTCAATTATATCACATAAAATACATCATACATCGAAATGTAGCAGGGGCATTACATAAACCAAAGGGCATTCTTCTAAAAGCAAATGTACCATAAGGATTGGTAAAAGTTGTTTTCTCTTGATTCTCAGGAGCTATTTGTATTTGGTGATAACCAATATATCCATAAAAAAAACAAAAGTATTTATGCCCAGCTTGTCTATCCAACATTTGATCTAGAAAGGGTAGTGAAAAATGATCTTTCCTAGTGGCGAGATTTAATTTTCTATAATCAATACATATTCGCCAGCTTATGTTCATTCATAGTCACAGTTACTCCTCCTTTCTTAGGAAATCAGTGAATTGGACTAACCCATTCACTATATGAAATAGGGTAGATAACTCCAACATATAACTACTTTAAAATCTCTTTCTTAACAACTTCTTTCATAACCGGATTTAATCTCTCATGAGGATCAGCCTTGGGTTTGTAGTTCTCTTCCATATGATTTCTATGCATACAAATTGAAGGGTTGATTCCTTTTATATTAGCAATTGTCCATCTAAAGGCTTTCTTATAACTCTTCAAAGTTTTCATTAAACTCATTTCTTCTTCTGTAGTTAATTTTGAGGAAATTATAACAGATAATATTGAGGAATCACCTAAAAAGGCATACTTTAAATGTTAAGGAAGTAATTTTAACTCAAGCTCAAGAGGTTTTTCAATCGATGGACAAAAAGACTTGTCTTTTTCTGTTGTGTCCAAAACTTAAAAATTTTCTCGAACATAATTGGAGTCTTCCTTCTAAAAATCTTCAAATTGATCTAATTCATCTTCTTGCTCATGTTCCAACTCTTTCATTTCAGATTTCTCTTCATAAGTTATTTTGAAATGGCATTCACTCAAATATCTTATCACATTCATTCTATAAAATACATCATCTTTACCTTTTGTAGGGTATTTCTTTGATTTGGAAATATTAAACCTAATTGTCTGATCATTGACGCACATAATTAATTCCCCTTTCTGCACATCTATCATTACTCTTCTTGTGGCTAGAAAAAGTCACCCCAAAATGATAGGTATCTCCTTCTATTCCTCCATATTTAGCACAATGAAATCAACATGATAGATAAATTAATTCACTTTCACTAATACGTCTTCTATAACTCCTTTAGGATATGTTATTAAATTGTCTGCTAACTGTATAGTTACAGTAGTAGGGGATATTTCTCCTCATCTCAATCTTTTAAGCATTGATAATGACATAAGGTTAATGCTTGCACCTAAATCACATAAAACTTTCCCATAAAATTTGTCTCCTATTGCACATGGAATTGTGAAGCTATCAGGTTCTTTAAGCTTTTCAGAAAGCTTTTTCTGAATTATTGCATTGCACTCCCCACTAAGTGCAATAGTCTCGTTATATTTAAACTTTCTTTTCATGTTAAGAATGTGTCTCATAAACTTCACATAGCTTTGCATATTTTCTTATGCTTCAGCAAATGGAATATTAATTGTAAGCATCTTAAAAATTTTTTATAAATTTTGAAAATTTTTTATCTAACTTTTATTGTCGAAGCATCTGAGGAAATGGTGGTGGTGGTTTTTCCAAGTCAACTTTAAGTGGAGAAATAGAGCTCTCTAAACCATTCGGAGCATCCTCTTCAGGCTCTTCAATTTCTTTTCTTTCTACTTCAGTCTCTTTTTGAACTGTACCTTCCAATTCTCTTTCGCTTCTAAGTTGAACAGCTTTTATTTGCTCTTTATTCTGGTCTTTTTGCTTTATTTCAGCATTACTAGGAAGTATTCCTTGGGATCTATTACTTAATGAATTTGCTATTTGCCTTAATTGATTCTCGATATTTCTAATTATTGCTCTTTGAATTTGTAACTGATTTCCTATTTGTAACTCCACTTCTTCTATAGATAACATTTTCTCCTTGAATTGTGGATTACTATAAAACCTGGAGGATAAGAAGGTCTATAATTTTTATTCCCTTGGTTGTTCTAGTTTCCCAATGGGTTTACTTGGTTGTTCCCCCATTGATGATTATTACCACCTGAAGTATTATTCCAGTAAAGTTGGGATGGTTCTTATAACCTAGCTTATAATAATTTGAATATGGGTTATTCTGCTTGTTGTTTATGGCATACAATGTTTCTATTGATGCTTGAGAATCTACCATTTGGCATAATGAATTCTCTTTAATCATTGCAATTGGTTGAGAAAAATTCATTCCAAATTGGTCTAAATTCCTTGAAATTGCAGCAACTTGATTTGTCAATATTGCAAAAGTATTAGATTCATGAATATTCACTACTTCCTTAGGATTTACCCTTTCAGAAGACAATTTAAAAATAATAGTAGTCATCTCTTCAAATAAAGTATAAGCATCATGAAATGGTTTTGACATCAATGAACCACCAACAACGACATCGATAATAGATCTAAGAGATCCAGCTAATAAATTTTAAAAAGTTTGAATTATTAAATAATCTGATATAGCGTAGCGTGGACACTTTCTCAATAGTTCTTTAAATCGTTCCCATGCATCATAAATAGATTCCCCTTCAAACTAAAAAAAAGATGTAATATCATTTCTAAACTTCGCATTTTCTTATGGTGGAAAATATTTAGCAAGGAATTTGTGAGCTAAATCACCCCAAGTTTTAATAGATCCAGGAGCTAAAAAATGTAACCATATCTTAGCCTTATCCCTCATTGAGAAAGGAAAATTGTCTAAGTTTTATAACATCACTTGATACACCATCATATTTAAATGTGGCATACAATTATAAAAAAATTGGCAAGATATAAATTTGGATCTTCAGTTGGTGCTCCCCCAAACTGATTATTTGATATCTTTTAGATAATAGCGGGTTTAATTTCAAATGAATTAGCCACTACAACAGAGTTTTGAATACTACAACAAGTTCATCCACCGTAGGGTAAGGTCTAAATTCTTGGTTAATTTCAACATTTTGATTATTTAAGTTTGCCATTTCTTGAAATTTTTTATTTTTTTAGTAATTTTTAAAATTTAAATTTTTTTAATAGATCTCTCTAATTGAAAATCGTAAGACACTTGTTCTATAGAACCTAAACTACGTATACATTACTACAAAACACATAAAATAAAAAAACATAAACAAGAACTTTATATAAAAACAACACTACAATATTCTTATAATAAATCTAAAAGTTTCAATAAGACTTTATAAAAAAAAGAAATTTGCTTTCTAAGAATTTGTTCAAAAATTTTGTACTTCTCCCTGGCAACGACGCCAAAAACTGGATCTAGACTCTTTTTATATGTTAATATGATATATGCGATTATATACTTAATTTTTCCTTACTTATAATTCTTACTTTACAACGGTACTAAAAACTTGATCACCAACAACAGCTAAGCACAAACTTGACCACAAAGCAAAGAAGAATACAATTAATATATTTAAATATGGGATATTACACAAGTATACATATTGTTATCAAGTAATATATGTCTTTTTAATTAAGCCCCGAATATAAAGCCCATAAGGAAAACTACAATATGCAATTAAAATCAAAAGAAATTAGATAACAACTTTTACTTTGAAAAAATTTCTTACTCAAGCTATAGATTTTATAACAGGAACAAATGTTTGATTCTTTTTGTAATTTTTGATAGTTGAAAGTAAAGTAAACAACTAAATAAACTTAATTAGATATTTGTAAAATAAAGGCAATATAAATAAATTATCTTTTTTCTTATCATGAATCAGTAACAAGTATAGATATTTTTTTGTGGAAGTATTTAAATTGTGTTGTGCCAAATAGGAGCGACAATATTTTTTTTACCCTTACTAGAGATGCTATAAAAAATATTGGCTAATTTAAAGTTTGAATAGTCTTGAAGATGGGTTATGTAAAAAAGATACCAGCTCTCATTCTAGAGTTCCCTTCCTTCACGTGGGGGCTAACTTCTCATATCAAAACCTAAAATTATAAACTAAATTGGGGTTTTTAGCCTGTCACTCTAAAGTCCTCTAATTTTACAGCCTTCAAAGTTTATTTTCCTATTTATTTGCACTCAATCATATGAATTACATTCTCATCCATATAATCTCATGTGGTTCTTACAATTTGTTGACTGGGACAATACCATCTTAGATTTTAGAGATTTTCACAATGTATATTAACATCTTAATTGGCCAAATCAATAAGTAAATGAAGTACAAGGTTTAAAATCATCACAACTTATTCCAACATTAAAGACAAATACTTCACACAACTTCCGTCCAATACTTAATTACTTATAATTTTAAATAAAAAGATAAAAAAAATTTACTCAAAATTCATGGAGAAAACACAACCATACTTAAGTTTGAAAGTAGAAATCATACAAACAAACAAGAAGTCTAAATTAAAACCATATGTAGTCACAAAGATAAAAAATAATTATCTCAAATCTTGTCCACCAAAGTCTTAAAGTTCCTTTGAATCTCTTCCTTCACTTACAATACAAACTACAACCTAAAATAAAAAGAAAAGTGGTGGTGGCAGCGGCTATGGACGGCGACGGTGTCGTATGGTGACTGAAATGGGGTTTGGCTCGATTCATGGATGTATGGATGGATGGATGGCTCGTCCCCTTCCTCTTCAACCCAAGTCTTCTTTTATATTTTTTTAAAAGGTGCCTTTGTGTCTCTTCAAAATGTGTCCACATTCAATGAATCTTCTACAAGTTGTCTCCTTTCAAAATCTAATTGAATGAATTTTTGTGCCCATTAACTAATTCCCACGTTTTCACTAAGGATTGCTTCAAACAACTCTTCAAAACTTTGTCCAAATTTATTGAAGAATCAAGTAACTACTTCTGGCGCTTAAGCGCGGGGTACTGGGTGCTTAGGCATGGCTCTCTTTATTTGACTAGTGCATAGGCGCCAGTCCTGGACGCTTAGACGCCTCAGTTCAATTTCACACCTTCTTCATTTTTTCTCCAAATTTGATCCTTTTTTCACTCATTTCACCATTTTTCATCCATTTGATTGTATATGAAAGAAAAACACACAAATATCTTTCATTAAAGTACAATATCTCAAAATAGGTATAAAATCATGTACATAAAAACTATATATTTTAGGTTTATCAGTGTCTCTTCAAAATGTGTCCATATTCGATGAATCTTCCAAGAGTTGCCTCCTTTCAATAAACAATTAAATGTATTTTCGTGTCAGTTAACTTTTTCCCACTAGTTCACCAAGGGTTTCTTCAATCACCTCTTCAAAAATTCGTCCAAATTCATTGAATCATCAAGTAGCTACTGGCACTTGGCACTTAGACACGATCTTTTCAATTTTACTAACGCATAAGTGCTAGTTATGGGCGCTTAGGGGCCACAGTTCTTTTGCACACATTCATCTTTTTTGATCCAAATTTGACCCTTTTTCACTCATTTCATCATTTTTCATTTATTTGATTGTACATAACAGAACAACACACATATATCTTCCATTAAAGTGCAATATATCACAAAGAGGTATAAAAATATGTACATAAAGACTATATATTCTAAGTATATGAGCATGCACTTGTATAAAAGTTCTCCCCCTAATATAAACCTATCTATTCTATCTAATTCAACCAATTCCAAGCAACCAGGATCTCCACCCGAAGAACTGCAACTTCTTCATAGATTATAGCCTCTCAAGCATGCATGGAGCCCATCTCCTCTACCAGTCTTTCCAACCTTTGCACGCTCTCGACCAACAGGCTCATCTCCCCGACCTTAAAAAATCTAGTTACTTGAAGAAGTGAATCATCTATCTTATTTAGGCGGTGCCCTTTTGAGATGGAGGATTATGGCCCTATGACGACTTTCACTTGGGCCTCCCTTGGAACACTCAAGCAATTATTCTCATCCTCAACTTAACGTGAGGCATCCTCAATAGACTTTTGGTTCACTATAATCTTAACAATCGGCACCAACCACCGGCAAATGATAGCTAATGATCATCGCTCTAATGATTAGATCATATAAATTAAAAAACAAAATAAAGCACAGTTCGAAAAAAAAAAGAAAATTTATCCAATAAAATGTCATTTGTTCACAGGATTTGTCCTCACCAGTCAGTCGTCCATTGGCCAATTAAGGACGTATGACGACACCTTGCATACATGTGACATCAAGGAATCAACAGCCTATCACATTGTTCTCCAAGTGTTTCTTATTCTGCTCCTAATGTTGGAGCTAATGGACTAACCAGATATTCTTTCAAACGGACAATCTCTTCTACTTCAGGAGTCTTTCCAGGGCAACTTTTCTCACCATAAGCGCCCTTTTGTGGATAGTTGTTGACCTC
>JXCR01138470.1:10329-21425 GCA_002079205.1 Phalaenopsis hybrid cultivar | reverse complement strand
TTCGGTATCACTATTTTCTATTAGATTCACTTAGTCTAAATGAATTAACTAAACTCAACTTAGTGAGTTCCATACTTTTGTTTAAACAGTGGTAAGTCTCGTTAACAACCATAGGTTACCTCCTCTGAGGGATTCCTGATCATCCGGTAGAGACGTCTTAATTTAGTGGTAGTTGTGGTTTTGTGTGATTTTTGTTATTAAATTTTGAGTTGTTTTATATTTTTAATGTTGTGGCGGTGACTTTTGTCTTGTAGATTTTAATTTTGGTTTTGGGTTTTGCGACTATCCTAGCAGTTTTGGCTTTCATGCAGGGTGAAATTGTTGTTTAACATGCAAGTTTATGAGCATGAAAGTACAGTGTGGAAAGTAAAGAAAAAATACGGTACTGTAAAAGGTAAAAGCGTACCTGACAAGTCTTCTCGTTTCACCACCTGAAACTCAAAAATGCATGTAAGGGCATTTGAAATGAAGTGAGAAAAATAAGGTCCTGGTGATCTACGAAATCCTAAATCATAGCTTGGTGGGTCCCTATTAGTTTGATTAAGGATGATTTTTGTTAAGCAAAACATATTAAGTTTAGTTGACCTCCGAGGTATCCAACAGGTCAAGAGAAAAAGGCAGGTCCATGCTTTCCCCTCACCGCCTGGTAAAAAGCCTCGAGCTTATTTAAACTTATTATGTTGCTTAATAATTCATCTTGTAAATATCTCCGATGCTCAATTAACATTGATGTTTCAATTATCCCTAAGAGTAGGGTAATTATCATTTATCATTTAATTTGAGAGTTATGCAAGTGAAAACCCTTAAAGGGGCAAGTTAGTGTTATTAAGTCACTTAGCCAATTTTGGTTTTAACTTGGGCTTGTAGCGTTTCAAAGGTGTTTAATTTTTATTCGCTTTTCTAATCCTCATTTAATCAAATTTGATTTAGCTTGAGTCACTATTAAGCCCTTAGAATCCTGGTGGATGTCTTAGTCATTTTGAAAGAGACTAAATTTTAAGTGAAAATAATTCATCATGAAAATATTTGAATGTCACTTGAATACCAGATAGGGTATTAAATTAGTGAGTTATTAACACCTAAAACTACACCTCTAAGTCTAGGATCATTTAATTTGGTAGACTCCCAAATTTTAATCATCTTGGAAATTTCAAATTTATTCTTTAATTGGAAAAAGTGAGATTGGTTTCAACCAATTAATCCCTTATATTTCAATCATTCAAATATGTTAATTAAGATCAAAGGTTTCCCATTTCCCTTTCTTGAATTAAGTCTAAATGTTAATTAAGACTAAATTTCAAAATTACACTTTTGGCCCTAAGGATCTAATACGTCATAATTCATCAAACTTAATTCAAATGACTTTAGAATTTGTATCCCACCTCACTCATGGGTCAATTAAGACATCAAAGGAGAAAATGTGATTTTTCAAATTTTAATTTAATTTATATATTTATTTATATGCAAGAATAGGATTTTTTAAAGAAAATTTCATAACTTGACCAAGCAAAGCCTAATCACTTTAAATTTTTACTAGAGGAAAAATTAGACCAGAGAAACACTTAGACAAAATTTCATGATTTTTTGAGATTTATTTTAATTATTAGAATTATTTCAAGTTGTGGAGTATTTATTAATTAAAAAATACTTTTAATGTGGAAAATTAAGTTTTGCTTTTTTTTTTAAATCTCCATGAGGTCAAGGAACCCTAAGAAATAAATTTCACATTTTTCTGATTTTCCTTTCAATTATTAGAATTTTTTAAGTGAATGATTAAGAAAAATTTATTTTTAGCCTTTAAAAATTATTTTAAGCTTTAAAATTCAATGTCTTCACTTGGAAAATTAGGAAAAATATTCCAATTGTTACTAAGTACTTAGGAAATAATTTAGAACATTTCTATGAATTTTATTAATTTTTGTTTTTTATTAATTTTTTAATTATTTAAATTAAAAATAGGTTTAAAAATAAAGTTTTTATTTCATTTACAATTTTATCTTTAGAAAATCTCTCTAGTCTTAGAGAACTCCCAAAACTAATTCTTATGATTTTTTAAGTTGTATTTTAATTATTAAAAATCATTTTAATGTCAAAACGGTATATAAACCTAAAAAATCAATTGAAGTTATCAAATGAACTCCAAATATTTTGAAATTTTTATGAGTAGTTCTCTGAACTTCAAGTTATAGTGGAGATTAAAAACTAAGTCATTTAGATGTTAATATTTTCCAAATTAATTTTCTTCGTGTTTTAGGGTTTGGTAAAAGTTAACTGTATTCTTAATGACTTAGCCCATGACATTTTTTCAAAGGGTTCTCTGGTCACAAGAAATCTTCCAAAATTTTCTTAGATTTTTTTTAATAATATACTAATTATTATGATTAATTTATGCAAGTAATAGACATAAACTTGAAAATTATGGATCTCTATCTAGAGATCTTCTCTGACTTTGGAAAAAATCATAGAATGTTCCCCGTTATAGAGGCAACAACATGCCAAAATATCAAGCCATGGTGAAATGTCTACATGCATGGAGAATTAAAAGACTCAAAACAATATTTAATTAATTAAAAATAAAATATGCTTCAAATAAACTTCAAACCATTTCCATATTTTTTTCCTCTCTTAACTGGGTACTAGTGTATTTTTATTTTATTTTTTTAATTTTTCGACAACAAGATATGGATTTTTTAACTTTTAAGGAATTAAATAAATCCTAAAATGTCTTATTTTTCTACCTAACCACGTCAAACGAGCAACGTGTCGAACTTTGATTTTGCGTATTTCACATGGCTGGCAGTGCATTCACGGACCGAGACGTCGTCCAACTCCATATGATCCATCCATCCACGAATCAGGCGATCCAACCGCTGAGGGTCTTCATCCCCAACTGGCGCGCACCGAGAACCATCCACCTTCTAACCCTAATTTCTTAGCCTAGCCTCAACCAAATTGAGTGAGGTTTGTTTCTCAAGACGCATCTAGCCTAGAGGAACACATCCATATGGATAACATGCTATGAAATCAAGTAGATAAGCATGGATAGTAGATTTAAGCTCGGGAGAGGAGGAAGATCTTATACCCTTGTCTGAGAGGTGAGGCCTCAATTGGATTGCTTCTAAACCTTTGTGTGGACTTCATGAAGCTCCTCAAAGTACCAAATTGAGCTCTCTTTGGGTCAAAGTATGAAATTGATCAAACTCAATTTGGGGTGTTGATCAAAGTCAGGGTTAGGGTGGTCTGGTGAGGGGGCTTTGATGGAGGAACTTCCTCTCTCAATGTAGGGATGGCGTGGGTGAGTTTAATTTGATTTTTGTGCAGTTTTAGGGAATGTCCTATTTCTGCCCTAATTTTTAAGTTCAAAATTAGGGTTGCATAGGGGAAATTAGGGCCACAGGACAGTGGAGCTGAGCTTCTCTATGTTGTAAGTGGAGTTTGCAGGAAATTGAACAGAGCTTTTCTGAGGTTGGTTTTGGCAACTCCTCTAACCATGTGGGATGGCTGTCTAAGTAAGGGAGCTATGGGGCTTCAATTGGGCTAGCCAGTAGGTTAACTCAATTGCTTAGGTGGAAGGTAGAAGGCCTCAAGCCTCCAATAGGATTGGGACAGCTTGAATGGGCTTAATTGGGTGTTTAACCACCTTTTA
Organism: Phalaenopsis hybrid cultivar; assembly: GCA_002079205.1. Taxonomy (NCBI): domain Eukaryota; kingdom Viridiplantae; phylum Streptophyta; class Magnoliopsida; order Asparagales; family Orchidaceae; genus Phalaenopsis; species Phalaenopsis hybrid cultivar. The sequence goes on along the minus strand of JXCR01138470.1, from coordinate 17,779 downwards.
CCTCTTTAGATAGTTGTTTTCCGGTGACCCAGGTGTTGACTGGCCAGTGATCAGTCACCTCTTGGCTCAAGGTGGCCAAGGGGTGCTTAATTAATATTTACCCACATAGGCAAGAAAATGATTGAAAAAATTTTAGCTTAAGGCCCAAATATGGGCATAAATCCATTAGTTTAGTGGCCCATTGGTCCATAGCTTGGCTTGGTGGGTTTTACATGGGTTACACTAGTCCAAAGGATGGGCTTAGTGGTTTTAGTGGTCTTTGGTTGGCCAATTTGGCTTGATTGAGTCAATTTTTTGGGAAGGGGTCCATGTGGGTCAATTTGGCTTAAAGTGGGTTTGGGTTAGGCTAGCCATGACCTTAAGCCCAATTGATTGATCAAAATTATGTAGATGATTGTAATGAAGATTTTTGGAGAAGGATTGAAATGATTTTAAGTTCGATTAGGGATTCAATTTGAAGGATTTTGGAATTTTGATCAATTTGGGCATGTTGGGCTAGATTGGGTCTAGATTGGGCTAGGCTTGGGCTAAGTTTAAATTGATTGTTGAAAATGGTCAATAGGAAAATCATGAAGAATTTTCAACATAAATTGGGTTCTAATTTAGGGGTAAGGTAATCAATTTGATGTAATTTTGGGGTATAACTAATTTGGTGTAAATTTGGCGCTTTTGGACTTAGGTCAAAATTAAATGAAACTGAGGCTTCACCAAGGCCAATTGAAGGTCAATTTTAATCAATAGGAATGTTATGAAGAGTTTTCAACATAAATAGTGGCAAATTAAGAGGGTTATGGGTTTAATTTGGTGAGATTAAGTCATAGAGCAAAAATTGGGGGTTTAACATATATCAAAATTTTACTCAAAACATGGGCCAATTAAACTTAGATTTGGTTTAATTTTGTCATATTAAAGGTGAATTTGAGTTTAGGAATGAAATTGGGGGGAAATTGGGACATTTGAGGAAAATTTGAGGAAATTGGGCTTTTAAAGGCAACTTGGGGATTTTGGTTAAAATGATCAAATTGGTCAAGTTGTGTCCAATTGAGGGGTCAAAATGAGTTTTAAAAACATTTGGAGTGATTTTGGAGGCTTTGGGAAGGTTTGGAGTGCAAGGGGAATTTTTGTAATTTTGGCAATTTTAGGGGCAATTTGGTAAATTTGGCATTTTTGGGTAGTTTTGGGTAATTTGGGTATTTTCAAAAGGTTTGAAATGATTTTTGAACAAATTTAGATAGATTTGATGGATTTGAGGATTTTGACCAAACTTGGGATTTGGGGTGTTTAGGTAATTTGGGTAGGTTTGGGGGTGAAAGGTCAAAATGGGTATTTTTGGTAGAATTGGGGTGGCAACCACCCTAAATGAGCTATGGACCAATGGAAACCCCATTTGGGTCCTCTATGTACTAGTCTTAGCTAAACCCTAGCCTAGGGCTAGTGGGTTTAGAGGACCATCTACATGAGTCTCCCAAAGGATCAAGGGACCAAAGTTAGGAAAATTTGGTTTTAGGGTTGTGAGTGATTGTGAGTGAGGGTGAGTGCAAGTGAGTGCCTGAGCCGTAGACTAACACTCAGAGTCAACCCTAAGGGGAAGCAGTCCTATGAGAACTCACCTTGAGCTCTCTCATATTGACCCTACCTACTAAGTGCTAGAGGTTAGGACCGATATGTGGAACTTCAAATTGTGCAAAGAGGAGTGTAGAATTTCTAATTGTGAGGGTTCCTTTTCTAGTTTTCTTGGAAAAGTCAACAAGAAAAGTCATGTGTTGACCTCACTTTTGGTTCAGGTTTAGTTTATCCTCTTTAGTAGCCTAAGGTCTAGCCATAGGACTTTCCTATTGACTATTCTTAGAAAACTATCTTTAGTAGCCTAAGGTCTAGCCATAGGACTTTCCTATTGACTATTCTTAGAAAAATAGACCTTTAGTAGCCTAAGGTCTAGCCATAGGACTTTCCTATTGACTATTCCTAGAAAACTAGACATGGAACCCTCAACATTAGAAATTCTATACTTCTTTACTCAACTTGAAGTTCCACATATTGGTCCTAACCTCTAGCACTTAGTAGGTGGGGTCACAATGTGGGAACTCAAGATGAGTCATCCTTAAGACTGCCGAACCTTAGGGTTGACCCTGGGTATTGGTCTACAGCTAAGGCACTGACTTGAAATCATTTACACTCACAATCACTCACTACCCTAAACCCATAATTTCTAGGCTCTGGTCTCTTGACACTTTTGATAGACTCATGTAGGTGGTCCCCTAGACTCATTAGCCCGAGGCTAGGATTTGACTAAAATCACTACATAGAGAACCGAAAATGGAATTTCTATCAGTCCATGGATTGTTTATGGTGGTTGATACTCCAACTCTACCAAGACACCCAACCTAGCTCNGACACTTTTGATAGACTCATGTAGGTGGTCCCCTAGACTCATTAGCCCGAGGCTAGGATTTGACTAAAATCATTACATAGAGAACCGAAAATGGAATTTCTATCAGTCCATGGATTATTTATGGTGGTTGATACTCCAACTCTACCAAGACACCCAACCTAGCTTTTTGCCTTTAAATTCCCCCAAATTACCAAAATACCCTCTTTACCCCAAAATTCCAAAAATTCTAAAAAATCCCAAAAATTCCCCAAACCTCCCAAGTATTCCAAATTTTATTTTTCTCAACTACAACATGACCCAATTTGGCTAATTTGACCATCTTTGACCAAAACCCTCAAATTGTCTTTTAAAGACTCATTTTTCTTANTCCAAATTTTATTTTTCTCAACTACAACATGACCCAATTTGGCTAATTTGACCATCTTTGACCAAAACCCCCAAATTGCCTTTTAAAGACTCATTTTTCCTAAATCTACCTCAAATGCTCATCAATTTGATCCCAATCTCCCCAAATTTCAATCACAAACTTAAATTTAACCTCAATGTGACAAAAGTAAACCAAACTCAAGCCCAATTGGTCCATGATTTCAGCTTAATTTTGATTTAGATCAAAACCCAAATTTTGGGCACATGACCTAATCTCACCAAATTGAACCCATAGCCCACTCAATTGGCCACAATTTGTGTTGAAGAAACCTTCATAAAATTTCCATGCATCCCAATTGAAGGTCAATTGGCCTTGGTGAGGCCTCAATTTCATTTGATTTCAACCTAAGTCCGGAAGGTCCCAAATTTGACCCAAATTTGCCATGTCTCAAAATCTCACCAAATTGAGGGCCTTAACCCCAAAATTTCCACTCTATGTCTTCATGAAGAATCTTCACAACATCTTCCTTGATCATGTAGGCCATTCAATTTGGACATATCCCAAGGATAACTAGGCCTAGACCCATGTCTAGCCCAACATGCCCAAATTGACCAAATTTCAAAAATCCTTCAAATTGAGCTACCAATTGAACTCAAAATCACTTCAACCCTTCACCAAAGGTCTCCATAACAATCATCTACACAATATTGACCAATTAATTGGGTCAATTGATATAGCTAACCTAGAAGAAATCCAAACTTTGATCACTTGAATCCCTGCATTAAATATGACCAAACAACCTTAAAGCAATCAAATTAACTCCTCCTCAACCATTGGTTAGAACCTAAGACTGAGCCAAAATCCATCTAACCACCTAAAATAAGACATGGACCTAAAGTACCCCAAATTAAGGGATCTTATTTACAAAAATGCACATGCTTAAGATACCTTTACCAAAATTAAACCCCATTGCATTAAATTGCTTTGACAAATTCCCTTGGATGCCCTGAGCTCCTAGCCTCCTCCCCCTGCCATGGCCAGCAGACCTAGTCGCCGGAGAAGCCAAAATTGAGGGACATCCCCTCTTGAATTTCACCCAAATAAAACCTAGAGGCCAACTCAGCCAAATCAAATTGTAGAGCTCCTTTGCCCTCCACCTAAGCACCACAATGCACCCAAACATTTGCCTTGAGAGCCACCCCATGGCCATTTTTATAAAAACTTACCTCCACAGCCATGGGAGGGGTGCTAAAATTTTCTCATAGAGAGCTTCCCAAATGACTCACAAAGCTTCTTTGAGACCTCTAGATCCTATTCCAATCACTCCATTGCCTTAATCCCCCCTGAGTAACCCTAAGTTTGAGCTTGAAAATTAGGGCAGAAATAGCACATCTTTTAAAAGTCCACCAAACTTTAATTGCTTGTGCCCACAACTTCACGACAGCAAGAGAAGACAAAGCCCCATCAAATTAGTCTTTGAAATAGCCTCTACAATAGCTCTAGACCAACACCCAAAATCAACCTTGATCAAAATCATACCTAGGCCTTACACCAAGCCCAGAGACTCAATAAATAGTCTCTTTAGATCATGATGAACGTGCCAAGACCCTCTGATTGAAGCTTCACTTCTCAGAGCTGAGGTATAAAACTTCTCTTACTCCCGAGCCTATTTGAACTCTCCATTTGTTTTGAGTCTATTTCATGGCATCATAACCATATGGATATGTTCTTCTAGTCTAGACGAGCATTTAAAAAAAAATCATCTAATTTGGATAAGAAATGAGAGAGATCTTAATGCTAGAAGATGGACATTTCTCGTGCTAGGTTATCGGGGATGATGACAGAGCGTCGTTTGATCGCACGTGTATCAGATGGATGGTCAAGATCAAGCCGGATAGTGCTTCAGAACATAAATAGCAAACTGAGTCGGCACTGAGGTGGACGACGGTGTTGAATGGGAGCACGCCGCGTGGAGATTTGGAGCCGTCGTAGGTTGAGGTGGCCCCACACTTTTAAAAAGATAAATAGGGATTTAATTAATTTATAAAATGATCCCTAACTTAAAAAAATATATCTTTATGTAGAAAAATCACAAAAATAAAATAAAATACCCTCTAACTCAGGGAACAGAGGAGAACAACGTGGAAATGATTTGGAGTCCATTTGATGCATATTTTATTTTTAATTAATTAAATAGTGATTTGAATGTTTTGATTCTCCATGCATGTAGTAATCACGCTATGGATTAGCATCTTATTGTCTCTATCTTAGGTAACATTCCCTGATTTTTTCAAAGTCAGAGAAGGTCTCTAGATAGGGAATCTTATTTTTCAAGTTTATATTCATTATTTGCTTAAATTAATCATGGAAATTAGCATGTTGCTTAGAAAAATCCAAGAAAATTTTGGAAGGTTCATGATGACTAGAGAGCCCTTGGGAAAATTTCTCATGTATCAAGTCATTTAAAATGCACCTAATCCTCATAAACCCTAATCACTAAAATAATTAATTTTGAAAAATACAAACAACAAAATGACTTGAGTTTTGATCTCCACTTCTATTTAGGATCCAGAGACCTCACCATAAATATTACATAGCATTTTAAGTTCATTTGACAACCTAGATTAATTTTTCAAGTTAATTAACATTTTTGGCACTAAAATGATTTTTAATGAATAAAATATAACTTAAAAATTATAAAACTTATTTTTTTGAGTTCTCTGTGAATAGGGGGGCTTTTTCTAAAAAAATAAAATGATAATTAAAAAAAACTTGATTTTTAGCCTATTTTAAATATTTAAATATTTAAAAATCCCTAAAAGTCATTNAACCCAGATTAATTTTTCAAGTTAATTAACATTTTTGGCACTAAAATGATTTTTAATGAATAAAATATAACTAAAAAATTATAAAACTTATTTTTTTGAGTTCTGTGTGAATAGGGGGGCTTCTTCTAAAAAAATAAAATGATAATTAAAAAAAACTTGATTTTTGGCCTATTTTAAATATTTAAATATTTAAAAATCCCTAAAAATCATAAAAAATAATAAAACTCATGGAAATGTTCTAAACAGCTTCCTAAGCACTTAGGAACAATTAGAATATGAATATTTTTTCTGATTTTCTAAACAAAGAAACTGAATTTCAAAGCTAAAAAAATAAATTTTTAAAGGCTAAAAATGANTAAACAGCTTCCTAAGCACTTAGGAACAATTAGAATATGAATATTTTTTCTGATTTTCTAAACAAAGAAACTAAATTTCAAAGCTAAAAAATAAATTTTTAAAGGCTAAAAATGAGTTTTCACTAAAAAAATTCCAATAAATCAAATAAAATTTAGAAAAATATAAAATCTTCTCCTATAAATTTTTTGCCCACACGAAGACTTTTCAAAAATATGAAACTGAATTTTCCACATTTAAAATATTTTATAATTAATAAATACTCATAAATTAAAATATTTCTTAAAATTTAAATAAAATTCAAAATATCTTGAAATTTGGTTCAAAGGCTTCTCTGGTCTAAGTCTACCTTTATTAAAAATTTCAAGGGATTGGTCTTTTCCTTGGTCAAGTTAGGAATTTACTTTGAAAAATCCTATTTTTGCATGACAATAATTATATAAATTAAATTAATTTTTGAAAAATCAGATTTTCTTCTCTGATTTCTTAATTGACCCATGAATGAGGTAGGATAAAAATTTTACAGTCAATTGGACTAAATTTGATGAATTATGAAGTGTTAGAGCCTTAGGGGCAAATGTGTAATTTTAGAAATTTAGCCTTAATTAACATTTAAGCTTAATTCAAGGAGAGAAATGGGTTACCTCTGATCTTAATTTAGATGTTTGAAACACAAGAGGTTAATTGGTAGAAACCAATCTCACTTTCTTAACNCCTATTTTTGCATGACAATAATTATATAAATTAAATTAATTTTTGAAAAATCAGATTTTCTTCTCTGATTTCCTAATTGACCCATGAATGAGGTAGGATAAAAATTTTACAGTCATATGGACTAAATTTGATGAATTATGAAGTGTTAGAGCCTTAGAGGCAAATGTGTAATTTTAGAAATTTAGCCTTAATTAACATTTAAGCTTAATTCAAGGAGAGAAATGGGTTACCTCTGATCTTAATTTAGATGTTTGAAACACAAGAGGTTATTGGTAGAAACCAACCTCACTTTCTTAACTGAAAAGATAAGTTAATAAATTTCTAAATTATTAAAATTTGTAAGTTTGTTAAAATAAATGAACCTAGGACTTAGGTGTATGACTTTTGAAGTCAATAATTAATCCATTTAGTAAACCTATTTTGATTTTCAAATAAAATTCAAATCATGATTCATCACCACCTAAAGCTTAATCTTTTCAAAATTAATTAAGACACTCACTTATGTCTTAAGGGCTTAATAGTGACTTAGGCTAAATCAAGGTTGATTAAATGAAGATTAGAAAAACAAACTCAATTAAAATTAGAACATATTTCAAAAACTACAAGCCTAATTAGGACTAAAATTTGGCTAAGTGTTCCAATAACACTAACTTGCCTCTTTAAGTGTCTTCACCCATATAATCTTTAAAATTAAAATGCAGATGATAATTACCCTATTCTTAGGGATAATTGATACATCAATGTTCATTGAGCACCAAGGGCATTTACATGATGAATTATTAAGCAACATAAAAA
>JXCR01138466.1:228055-273351 GCA_002079205.1 Phalaenopsis hybrid cultivar | reverse complement strand
GACGGCGCCCTCGACGCCGCCGATGGCTAGATTTTCTAGAGACTTAGGATTTTAATTCCAATAGAGCGCGCCAACAGCCCCATCGACCCCGTCGACAGGAGCTCACAAAAAAACACCTTTACCACAAATTTGACCAGTCAACTGCCACTATTCATCATCCCCTTCCTTCTAAAAATGCCATTTTTGAACTAGGGATTGAAATATCTTGGATTGGGAGTGTGATTTCAAGGCTTTTTGACACCGGATTTGATCATCTCTAGGTAAGAGCTTCACTCCAAGCTAAAACTATTTGATTTTCACCATGGATTTCTTCCACATTGAGGAGATCCAAAAATTTGAGAATGTGAAGAAAATTTTGGAAGAAATTCATGAATCTTATTTTTGAACTCTTAGAATTACTATTGGAAGCCATGATTTGTATATTTGAAGTAACTTTTAGAAACTCTTAGAATTACTATTGGAAGCCATGATTTGCATATTTGAAGTAATTTTTGGAATTTTTTCTATAATTTGATTAGATTGAAATGGCTCCACGTCAAAAGAGAAGAGTTGAGTTCGACGAGTCTCGCTAAGTCAATGCGATGACTCAAACAAAATTTACTTCCATATTTAAAGGAAAGAAGTGTATACAAGATCAAGTTTTTGAAAGTTCAGGAGGAGAAATTGAACAAGTTATTGCCGAGCGGAGCTGGAAAAATTTTTGTTACACCAGCAATAAAGCTGATGCAAATGTTGTGAAGGAGTTCTACGCAAATGTGATTTATTCTAATGACGGAATCGTTCAAGTGCATGGATTTCCTATTGAGTTTACAGCCGCTTGCATCAACACTTTTTATGAAGTCCCAGACTCTTATAGCTGCCAATGTGAATCCTTTATTATGATAGAAGGCCACCTTAATGATGTGATCAATTTTCCTACCACTACAAATCCTTTAGTACGATGGAAGGCCCCCTCAATGATGTGATCAACTTTTTCATCTGATGAGAAAAGAACAGGAAGATAAAGCAGCGAGAATGGGTAAATTTTTCTGCTTCCATGTTGAATGCCACCTCTAAGACTTGTCACTATTTCATTTCCTCTATTATGATACCGACCTATCACCATGGTGAGGTAACTAGAGATAGAGCTATTCTGAATTTTTGTATTCAGAATAATAGAACTTTGTGGGGAGAATTATTCTTAAGAATATATTGACTACGGCGAGGAGTGAGACTAGTGGAGGTCTATGACATCTTGACTTATTTATACAATTTACACACTTTCTGGAGTAGAGATTGGAGATGAAGAATGGGTTTACCCTATGAAACCCATTAATAAGGATAAAGACTTATGAATCCCATGAGAAATGGAGAATTGGGAGTAGAAGTCAAGAACCTTCTACTAGGAGAGATGTTCGCTCTACAAGTTATGATCTTCCACCTTCTAGTTCCCCTACCCTCTCTGATTTGATGAATGACTTGACCTTGCAGCGGAAGAGCATAGAATTGATAAATGATAGGATTGGAGGTTTAGAACGTTCACGATTATGATAGTGAGTACCTTAAGAGGCATTCAAATTTTGAGGTAGCCTATTATGAAGCTCAGGCCCGACACTACAGAGGTGAGCCTGATGCTACTTTTCCTGAGTGCCCCCGTTATACTCAGCATCAACCCAATCCAACTGCTGATCAAGGCGATGAAGATATAGCTTGGGATTTTGATATTGAATGAAATTGATGTACTTATATTTTTACTTTTGTTTCTATAATCTTTTTGTAATAGAAATGGATGTTTATGTAATTGGACTTTCATTTTTAGTATAATGTTGTATGTGTATAATTTTAAATTTTGTTATAAACTTAGTATTATAGTTAAATGTGCATGTGTAGTTTAATAGATGTTGAGTAGTTTTGTGGATTCTAATGTAATGTGATTTTTATTTTCGCATTTTAATTGTAATTGTTTTGTTTAGTACCATGGTTATGTTAGGAAATGTTGTGTTTGTTTTAGTTTTATACTTATTTCAAAATTTCATTGCCTAGAAATTCCTCTAATGATTTATACGTGTAGAAAGCTACTAATATTACAGACCAGGTGAAGTAGAAATGTTGAGAAGGCCTACAAAAATTTTAAAATGATGAAAACGCTTACAATATTGAGGTATGATTTATATTTATAGTTTTTCTTTCCACCTGTATTATATCATATTGAAAAATTCAAGTTTCGGGGAGGGAAGAAAAAGATTAACTGTTAGATGTCCTCTATTTCAATATTTTCAAACATTATTTATATGTTTTTATGTAGTGAATTTAATTCAGGTAACTATATTTTTGTAACTATTTTTATGGTAGATTTAAAGAAATATTTTTGTAATGAAAATTAATTTTGTAACTTAAGATATTTAATATAAGAGAGAAGGAATATTTTTGTAATGAAAATTAATTTTTTAGATTAAGATATTTAGTATAAGAGAGTAAGATTATAGTTAACTATTTAAAGTAAAAGAAACTATATTTTGAAGTATTAAGAATCTGGAAATTCCTTTAAGAAGAAAAGATTGGCGCTCAATGATCTAAAAACTATGAAATATTTATACGGTAAAGGAATGCTTTGAGTTTCAAATTTAGGGAAAGAAAAGTGAAGTTCAAAATCATTAAAGGCTATCCAGATATAGTAATCCTCACTTGAAAAAGGAAAAAGAAAGGAATGAAAACTATCCCTGAAATGAAAAGAAAAATACATAGGATTGAATGCAATCCAAATGAAAAAGCAAAAAGAAAGAAAAACATTATGGAAGTAAGGAGAAGCTTGAGGATATGCCTAATCAAAAATTGGATTCACTGGACCTACCTAAAGGAAAAACTTAAATACATTCCTGAACTTATATTTATGGAATAGATCATTTACCTGAAGTTCCTATCTTTTGGATATTCTAAGTGACTTGATATTGCAACATATAGTCATTCTTGAAATAAATAGAAGACTACAACTCTTAAACTTGATGACTAAACAATCTTGTGGCTACAAAATTAATTCAATTACTTGAATTTTTTCTAAAAATCTCACTATGATATTTATTTAAATCAAACTTATAGTATTTTTGAATTAAAACTTTACTGCAGTAGATCCTAACTTTTATATAGTACTAGAATTACTTGAGGACAAGTAATAGTTAAGTTTAGGAGATTTTGACCAGAGGAAAATATGTTGAGATTTTCATACATATTTTATACTGTTTTTAAAGATATTGCACTTTGAAGAAAGGTATTTTTGATGTTTGTTGCAGGAATGATGAATTAGAGTCATTGGAGCAACAAGATGCAAAAAGGAGCAAATTTGGAGCGAAAACGACCAAAATGTGGAAATTTGAAATAGGCGCCGACGGTGCCCTCTACGCCGCCGACGGCGAGTTTTTCCACAGGACAAAAGTCTCCAGAAGTCCGCCGACGGTGCCCTCAAGGCCACCAAAGGTGAGATCGGCAGTTATGCCTACTCAAGCTTTGGATAAGGCTAAATTTTGAAGGGATGCTTAGGAAACTCTTGAGAAAGCTCATCCAGAACTTTAAAAGACTATTTTAACAAAAAATTGGAGAGGCTAGAGAGTCTAGAGAAGAGGGGAAGTGCTAGAGAGATTTTGTGGAGGTTAGAAAGGTTCCAATATTGTGAGGAATTCTTCGAGATATTGTAAGAGTGGAGGGAAAGTGAGAGATTTCTTCCACCTTGCTACTTCGAAGACTCTGTGTGCTGTAAAGAAAGGAAGAGATTCAGAGAAACCTTCGAGGAGTGTTCTTGGGGAGAAATTAGAGATAAGTTATTTACTTGTTATAGTTTGTATGCCTTTGATTTTATCCATGAATTACGAGTTTCGTTGTGTTTTCACCATGAGATCTGAGTAGTTTTCTCTATCTTTCTCATTGTCTCGAGATTTGTGAAATGGTTATTTGAATTGGTGAAGCCATGAAAATGTTTAAGAAATTGTGATGATCTTTTCACTTCGATCTTAATTTACTTTCAATTTGGTCAATTGATTTGTTAAAATATGATGAGTTTTACAACTAAAGTGAAGATTACATCCAAGATTCAGGGAGGTCAAAGCCCTAGGAAGTTGGACGCAAATAAAAAGGGAAATAAAATTATCAAGCGTAGAATTGGAGATTTTAGAGTGATAGACTAAGATCCCTAACTCGGTCCTATCTTTTGGGTACTAAAGTATAGATGTTAGCCCTCAGGCGAGGGGAACGTGGGAGCTCCGAAGAGAGAGTCGATATCCTCCCAGCCTAGCTGCAGATTCAGTAAACAAGGGTAGGATTAGTCAATGTTCTTAATGTCGGGACCAAAGGGTAAAGAATAGGTATGCTCCTATTTGACAAAATATAATTTGAACTAATTCACTTTATTCATTAACAATAATTTCTTGACAAGGAGAAGGATTCTTTCTTACATATTGATTATCACATTTAAACCCTCATTAGTTGACAAGGAGAAGGATGCTTTCTTATATATTGAATATCACATTAAAAACCTTATCAGTATAATGTGAGTTATTTAATAGTTATTAAAATTACATATTTATTTCAATTTCCTATTAGTGACAGATAAGCAAATAAAACTTCATTGCTGCGATTAAAGTATTGCTTTTCGAAAGTCTTAGTTCGCAATTCTAAATCCGCCTATTAGTGACAGATAAGCAAATTAAACGTCGTTGTTGTGATTAAAGTATTGCTTTTCTAAGGTCTTAGTCCATAATTCTAAACTACCTCCTGTGGGATCGATATCTAGGACTCCATTAGAGCCCTATATTACTTGAGCAATATGTATACTTGTGTTGACATCGATATCTAAGATTTGCTTTTCTAAAATCTTAGTTCGTAGTTCTAAAGTTACTCCCTATGGGATCGATATCTAGGACTCTATTGGAGCCCTATATTACTTGAGTGATACATATACTTGCTGTGGGATCGATATCTAGGACTCCATTAGAGCCCTATATTACTTGAGCGATACATATACTTGTTCGATATCTAGGACTCCATTAGAGCCCTATATTACTTGAGCGATATGTATACTTGCGTTGACAATATCTAGGACTCTCCATTAGAGCCCTATATTACTTGAGCGATACGTATACTTGCGTTGATAAGTGTGACTTTAGAATTATTGAATATTTATTACGTCCATATTTAACTTATATTCTTAAGCATATATAAAGTAGCCTGGTCAGAGCTCAAAAGAGGACACATTAGAGTTTGGTCCAAAGTTTAGGGTTTGGGGATCCTTGATTGGTTTAGGGAGTCAATGTTAGTAGACTTCTTTCTCAAGATGGATCTGATGATCATGGTGATCATTGTGCTTGTAGAAGAATCCCTGGAGATCTTGAGTTAATTTAGTTGGTTTAGGTTATGTCCTGAGCATGGATATCAATTTAGGACAGATCCTCAGAAAAGCAGGGTCAACATTACCTTCTATAACAAGAGCTGAAGTTGCAACGTTCCCTTCAGTATTAATTCTAACCCATGGTTGTAGAGGTTTACTTCATTTCACCTACTGTATTAGTTTGTACATTAATTTTTTTGTGTGAACATCCTAAGGCCGTTCTGTTTTGTTTAGCTTGAAGTTTAGTAGACTGCTAATTTTTATGATCTATGCCACACAATTTCTAGATATTTTCAAATCAGAGGGTTTATTGTTGTCATGTTTTGAGTTGTTTTGGGCCAACAAATAATGGGGTGAATAGCATATAATTTTTGGCCTTCTCAGCCTTTCCAACACTCAGCCATATCAATCCAACTAAAGCAAAGTTGTCCCATGTTAAAGGCATTTAGAGTATTTTTCCATACAACTTTGGTAGTTGTACATGATGCAATAAGATGATTTATATCTTCTTCTTCTATCTTACACAGGTTACATCTTAAAGGGACCATCAATCCTTTTATTTTTTGGATTTCATCTATGGGTAGATATTTTTGGAAAAGTTTCAAGCTTAAAAAGGACATAGAAGTTGTTAGAAATTTGCCTCAGATGCATTGTCCCCATTCCACCTGCTGCCAACTAAACGAAGATAGATAAATATACTTGGGGATTGATTGATTTGATAGGTTCTAGGTAATAATTTTATCTTTTTTGATGTAGTTTATAGGAATTTGTGTGATTTTTTGTAAAGTATCCTGTGACATATCTATATTACTCCCATATATGACACACATATAATTATAAATATGTTTTTAATATATGAGTTATTATATATACATATACATATTTAAATGTCCTTAAATACAGACAAACACAACCACAAACTCACACACACACACACACACACACACACACACATACACACACAAACATATATACATATTGATGGCCACCACCTGGTCAAGCTCATATCGACCATGCATTGTCATCATTCTTAATTTTCTCATACATTATTGTGGAGTTGCTGGTTTATCTTCCGCCGTATAGCCCTTTTACTCTAAAGAGCTCTCTTTATGATCATGTGGATGAACTGAATGGAGAAGAGATTAGAGGAATCAAATGTTTATAAATTTAAATGTAGTTTTTGTGACAAATAAGAGCATACCTATTCTTTACCCTCTTCCGATCGTATAAAGAACATTGGACAACCTAGAATTAAGTTCTTAAGTCCTTGGTTATGCTCGTTATGTTCTAGCCTACCACCCTAGAGTACCCACTTAAGCCCTCAATTCGGGCTAATCTAGGATTAAGTTCTAAACTCTAGATCAAATTGGTTAAGTTTCTAGGCTATCACGTTAGAATCACCAATTTACACCAGTCAAGTCTCATGACCAACATTCTCAATCAATCCCAATTTTGCCAAATTCTCAATTTTGACCCTTTAGCCCCAAACTTCACCAAAATAGCAAGATACCCCTGAAACCCTAATTTTATCAAATTGACCCAAAACTCTCAATTTTATCCAAAATTCATTTCAAACCATTTGAAACCACTCAAATTACCCAGAAAGCCCCATATTTTCCAAAATTCCTAAATTACCTCCAAAATTGCCAAAATTACCAAAATGCATACCCCAAAACTTCTAAAAAACTCTCAAAATCTCCAAAATCACTCGAAATGTCCCCAAAACCAATTTGAACCACTCCATTTTCTCGATTTGATGAAAATGACCAATTTTGACCAAAATCCCAATTTCACCTCTAAATGCCTAAAGTCTTCAAATCACTCCCAATTTCCACCAAATTGATTTCAAAATTCTCAAATTTCAAACCTAAAATCAATTTCATCATATCTAAGACAATCTTGAACCAAATTCAACACTAATTGAACCTAATTTCAAACCAAAATTCAAACCCCAAATTTTCCCCAAAATTCAAAATCTTTCAATTTGAACTTCATGACTCCATGAATTCCACCCAATTGATATCTAAAACTCTTCATCACAATCTCTGGGACCAACTTGAACCTTCAATTGACCCCAAATCCAAATCCTAGCCTAATCCAAACCCAAGCCTAGCTCAATATCTTAAAAGTTAACCAAAAGCCAAATATTACTAAATTAAGCCTCCCATTCAATTCAAAATCACACAATTCCTTTTCAATACTTATCATGACAATCATCCACATCAAATTGATCAATTACTTGACCAAAGTCTTAGCCAAAACACAACCTAGGCCCAAGTTCAACAAAAACTCCAATTTTGAACCCAAACCACAAATTTTACCAAACCATGGTCACCACAGCCAACATTTGAACACTAGGGACCAGCCTAGATCCAACTATTCCAATCTACCTGAGCCATGGTCTTTACTAAAATTAATAAAACAAGGAAAGATTTTCCATCATCCATCAAGCTAACTAACTAAGCACAATTAAGGCTTCCTCTAGCTCCCCAGAGCTATCGGCAGGGAAAAGGTGTGCATGTGTTGTCTTTAAGTTTAATATACATATAAATTTGAAATTTTAGAAAAATATTATTTTAATATTAAAAATATTAATGTTTTAATTTTCAAAAATATGAGACCGAACTGATCCTATATAGATTGTAGTTTAAATGATTAAGTACAACATCACAAGCAATATACATATCCCGAAGAATAGATACACTACTTGCTGTTGAAGGCTCAATTGAATAAACTAAAGAATTATTCCATCTTTTTGGTCTGCAAATAATTTTTCTATGTGCCAATAAATTCCACTATCTAATATGGAAGATTAGATTATATTAAGCTGGGTTCATAAATTTTCCTATAAGGGCAAGCACCTATAGTTAATTACATCTTAATTGAACAAAGTTCACTTAAGAAAACTCTCAATTTAGATCATAAAATCATGCCTTCAAGAATTTCAAAAGGTAGGACTTTTCAAAGGTCGAACAAAGAGGTGTAAAACAAGAAAGGATCAAATTTAGAACATTTTATTTTGGAATCAAAATGAGGAAAGACTAGGGGATGCCATGGAGCTTGGAACCTCGGTGACTTCCCAACTTATCCTTTAGTTTGGCTTCAATTTTCGTGAGAAAATATTAAATGTTTCATCCTACTAATTTTTTTTATTTGGGGCTTGCATTTGCATGCCATAATCATACAAATAGCCTGGAAGATATGAGAGTTTACGTCACAACAAGCGAAAACCTCAGAAAATAAGCAAGTTAGGGCTTAAATTGCACAACATGATTGTGCAATGGTCTAAAAATAAAGTTGATGATTTATGTTGTACTAGGAAGACATCCTCAAAGTCTTATGGGTTATGTTGTCTAATTCTAAGGAAAGATTTACTATTTTAGATGCCGTGTAGTTGTGGATTCTTTTGCTCTCTTGAAGTTGTTCTTCTGGGCGTCCTTATTGTATTTCCCATTTTGATGGCTCCAAGCTCCTCTATGNAGTAGTAATTCTAAAGTCTAAGGTTTAAAGGTTTAAATGACAAGTTTAAGTTTATTCATTGGGGGGGGGGGGGCGGAGCGGTTAAAGTTGATTAGAGCAACACCGGTTAGGATCTTATGGTTCCCTTATTCCCATACCACTATTTTCTTTTGAATTAACTTAGATTAAATGAGTTTTAGGCTCATTTAAACAAGGGAGATCTCGTTGGCAGTTGTGGGTTACCTCATCTAATGGACTCTCGTAAATTCAAAATAACTTGTTATGATACTGTTGTTTTTATTTTAATTTTTTAAAATACTGTATAATTTTGAAAAAAATTATTGGTTTTGGAAAGTTTGTTTTTTTTTTTTGCAGGTAAAGTAAGGTTTACAACCAAGCATGCATAAATTTTAAAGCAAGAATAAACTGCAGTAAGTAAAATGACCGAAATTAAATAAAACTGTTCAAGCGTACCTGCCATCTTCTCACTGCTCCCGCTGAAAGATTAGTCTTTTGCAACATGTATTATTTCACAGAAATTTAAATAAAATTGGAGGAAAGGAAGATAAGGAGAAAGTTTATACCACCCCTTCTAAGATCTATGCCATAATCTGAAGGTTCCTTATAAGTTTAAATGTTTGATTTTCTTGAGTAAAGTATAATAGGTCCATTCTTCCTTCAAAATAATCAAAAGATTGTAAAGGTATTCAGAGCCTGGCGCCAAACAACCTTTAGAATCCATTGAAACATTCTAAGTTCGTTTGAACTTATCAGATGTTCCAAGAAATCTCTAAAGTTAAGCTTAGGGTTTGATTGATCAAAATACTGTAGGCCCTGATGTCTTAATTAACTCTTAAGAAAGGTACTCAGTTAATCATTTAATGTTTCGTTTAAAAGTTAAATAAATGGGTACCCTTAAGGGTAAGATTATGTAATTAAGAATCTTATGCCCGTAATTAAGGTTGAGCTTGTAGTGTTTGTAAAATATTCATATTTATTTATATTTCCTAAACATCATTAATCAAATTCAAATAAAGCCGAGTTCACTACTAAGCCCTTAAGACTTATATGTGGATAAATTCAGGACTTTTTTGGGATATTAAATTATGTGGTATTTTCAATCCTCATCAATGATTATAATTTCACTCAAACATTAACTAGGGGTTTTTAATCTAGTGAATTTTCATCTAATCCCTTGCCAAAGAATCATTTAATCTAATTAACTCCTGAATTATAATAATTGAAAGAAATTATAATTAAACTTATATTTTACAAAAGTGAGGTATTGGCTTCTACCATTTAATCTCTTTTGTTTCAATCATCCAAAAGAGCTTAATATGATTATAATTACCCATTTATCCTTTAATTAACCCTAAAATTTGATTAAGGCATATAAATACAAAATTACCATTTTTCCCTGACAGTTTCCCACTTTATAACTTATTAAATATGACTCAAATGTCTTTGAAATTTTTATAGTACCACACTCATGAGACAAATAAAAGATTAGAGAAGAAAATGTGATTTTCTAAAACTTAGTTAAATTTAAATAAATATTTTATTCAAGAATAAGTGTTGACCTCACTTTTGGTTGAGGTTTAGTTTTCCCTCTTTAGTAGCCTAAGGTATAGCCATAGGATTTTTCTGCTAACTATTCATAGAAAACTAGAAAAAGAACCCTCACCTTTAGAAACTTTGAACTCATTTGTGCTCAACTTGAAGTTTCATATACTGGTCCTAACCTCTAGCACTTAGTAGGTTGGGCCACTATAAAGGAAGCTCAAGGGGAGTCCCCACAGGATTACTTGGTCTTAAGGTTGACCTTGGGTGTTGGTCTGGAGCTAGTTAACTCACTTGCACTCACTTGCACCCACTTTCACTCACAATCCTAAAACCCAGATTTGTTGACTTTAATCCCGTGATCTTTTGGGAAACTCATGTAGATCGTCCCCTAGACCCACTGGCCATACACTGAGGTTTAGCTAAGACCAGTACATAGAGGACCCAAATGGGGAATTCATTGGTCCCTAGCTCATATAAGGTGGTTGGCACCCCAATTCATCCAAATTACCTAAATGCGCTTGAAACCCTAAATATGACCAAAATTCGCAAATTCATCCGAAATACCCAAACTAATTCAAAAATTATTTCAAACCGTTTGAAACTACCCAAATTGCCCAAAACATCCCAAAAATTACAAAATTACCAAAATCCCTCAAATTTTTTTAAATTACAAAAATACCCTTGGTAGCCCAAACTTTCCCAAAACCCTAAAAAATCATTTCAAGTGTCTCCAAAACCAATTTGGATTCTTTAATTGAGCCCAATTTGGCCAATTTGACCACTTTGAACAAAAAGCCCCAAATTGCCTTTAAAGGCCCAATTTCTCCAAATTCACCTCACATACCCAACAATTTAGCCTCAATCCTCCACAATTTTAATTATAAGCTCAAATTAATCTTTCAAATGATCAATTCAAACCAAATCCAAGCCTAATTGAACCATGCTTTGAGCTCAATTTTGATCCAAATTAAAACTTTATGACTTAATCTGACCTAATTGAACCATATGATCCAGTCAATTGCCCCAATTTTAATTCTAATTTCTTCCTAACAAACATAAACATCAATTTGGACCCTCAATTAGCCTTTTTCAAGCCTCAATTTCACTCAATTTCAACCTACATTCAAAATCCCCAAATTTGCCCCAAATTGGCTATGTCTCAAAATTCCACCAAATTGAATGCCCTAACCCAAAAATTGACACCCAATTTATGTTGAAAACTCTTTTTACATTCTTATAGACCATTTTGAACCATAAATTGTAACCTAACCTAACCTTAGCCTAACCTAAACCCAAGTTTAACCTAATACCCCCAAATTGACCAAATGCAAAAATCCTCCAAATTCAACCTCCAAACCAATTCAAAATCACTCCAAATATTTTCTAAACTCACCATGACAATCATGTACACAATATTGATTAATCAATTTACCTTAATGTTAGCCTAACCCAAACCCAACTTTTAGCCATTTTGACCCAAATTGAACCCCTTCACCTAAATTGACTTAATCAAACCAAATTAATCAACTAAGGACCCCCACAACATCTAAACTCATCCTTTGGACCAGAATGAACCACTCTAAATCCTCTCAAGTGAGCCATGGACCAATGGATCCCTAAATTAAGGGATTTCATCCTATTTTTGGGCCTTAACCAAGAAATCTCTTCCATCATCACTAACCATTAAGGGTAAAACATAATTAACCCTCTCTCTGGCTAACTTGACCACCTCCCCTACTCTGGCCAGCCGCCTTACTCATCGAAAAATGCTAAAGTTGTTAGCCACCACCCGTAAATCAAACCCAATTTAAACCCTAAAGGTCTGCTCATCCTAGTTCCTCTTCAGAGCTTCTCAGGCCTCCACCTATGTAGCTCTTTGCACAAATCAATTTGCCCTAGTGAACAACCCAAGCCCTTCTATTTAATAAGCCGCCTTCATGGCCAAAAGAGAGGTCTTCAAAATCCTAGAGGAAACTCTGCCAAAATCTCACCAGAGACTCTCCAAGCATTCTTAAGCTCAAGACAACCATCTTCCCCCTCGGGTTCCCTCTGTGAGAGTTCAATTTTGAGCTTAAAATCAGGACAAAGCTAGGACATTTTTCTCCACAACTCCACAGTGAACCAAACTTAAATTAATTGTGCACACACCATCTCCACAGCGAAAATAGTTGATCCCCCACAAAAGCTCCCTCTCAAATGGCCTCTAACCTAGCTCTAGACCAACACCTGAAATTGAGTTTGATCAAAATCATTTCTAGACAATTCACCAGGGCACAACACTTCATCTAAAGGTTCATTGGAATTAATCAAAGCTACTACAGCCGTCTGATTGAGGCCTCCCCTCTCAGACAAAGGTACTAAGCTCTAACACTAAATCGAGCTTATTTTAACTCCCCATGTGCAATGGGTTGATTTTATACTTGATTAACCATATAGATGTGTTTGTCTTGAGTAGATGAAGGTCTAGAAATAAACTCCATTTGATTTGGTTGAGTTTAAGCGAAGATTTTAGGGTTTTAGTGTGAGTGGTTCTCGGGCTAAGTCATTTGGGGATGATAACAGGGAGATATCCGATCACACATTTATTTAATAAACGGAGGAGATCAAGCCAGACAAAGCTGCAGAGCGAAAATGTGGGCAATGTGGCAACTAAGGTGGATGGTCGCATCGAATGGCAGAGCATCGTGTGTGAGCACGGAGCCGTCGTAGGATGAGGTGGCACCGTGTGGATAAGTAGAAATACATGGATTTCTTGAATTATTTTAAATTCCTGACTTCAAAAATCTATATCTTTCTCAAAGAAAATCACTAAAATAAAATAAAAACACGCTCTTCTTTAGTGAACAGAGGATAATAATGTGGCCTAAAAGAAAATTATATTCTTATTACCTGATTTTTAATGAATTAAATACCCTTTGGAGTATTTTAATTCGTTATGATCAAATATTGCTCATTATGGCTTGAAATTTTGAGGGTTTGTTCCTCATGACAGAGACTATGTCCTCTTAGTTTTCCAAGGTCAGAATGTATTTCTATTCTTCTAACCTTAATTTTCAAGCTAAAGTGGCCATTTTGGCTTATTTTAATTATATAAAATAAAAGGTCACCAAAAAATTATGGAAATAATTTTAGTAGTTTTCTTGTAGTAAGAAAGTCTAGGAAAAAAATTATGATGTTTTGAATTATTTTGTACATTTTTATATTTAATCAAATGTATACACCATGTGTTAATTTATATAAATTATGTACTTACAAAAAATTAACATAATCATATCTAGATTATGCACAAAAATCATATTAACTTACTGTAAAAATTCAAAAATTATTTAGCTTAGTTTAAGTACTAAAATTGATTTTTAAAGACACTGTGTATTTTTTTCTACAAAATGAATTATAATAAGTTAAATTGGCTTAGAAAAATCATGAAAAATAGTTTCTCAGTTTCTTGTGATCAGGGGCATTTAATAAAAATTAAATATATTTTTGTGAAAATTTATCATTTTCAAAGTTTATTTTGAATTAAAATGATTAAGAAAATTAAAATTTTCAAAAACACAAAAAATGGTTCAAAATGTGTACAAATTTTCCTTGATTACCTAGAATTCATTAGGACAGTTTTCCAAATTTTTCTAAGATAAAAATAATTTTCAAAAGCTTAAAAGAGAATTTTCCTTATTTTCTCATTAAAAATAATTATAATAAATAAATTAAAAATCATAAAGTTACAAAAAAATTGATTTTATGAGTTTTCTGAACTCATAAAAGTCTATTAAAACTATAAAAATAATTTTGATAATTAGAACACTATTTTCTATAAAATTAAATCATTGAAATTGATTAAAAAATAAATAATAATGATGAAAATTTATTTCAAAAAATCATGAAATTTTGCCTAAGTGTTTCTGTGACCTAAAGAAAACCTCTAATAATTTTCTCATAAATAAAAACTTTATTTTGGATAGTTACATAAATCAATTTTGAAAACCCTATTAATGGATCAATATGATAAGTTCAAAATGAGCTCGGAATATTTCTAGAGATCTTCAAAGCTGTCTAGGGTCTTGCCTTGAGCATTTTGAAATCTATTGGAAATTCTAAAGGAAAAATTGGACTTGCCATATTTTTGTTCTAAAACCATCCACTACGATCTTCTGAGATTCAATAAAGTCATAACTTGGGGTTTGGTAGTTAAGACTTCATCTACTCCTGTAATTTAAATTTGCTGCAAAATTATATACATGTCTTGCAAGTACTAACCTTTTAAGTGGAGGAACGAGAAGAATCGGCAGGTACACTTTTAAATTATTGCATTTACCTTTTTTTACTTCTTGCCTCAAGCTTACATGTTAAACAACGATGTCAGCCTGCATGAAAACCAAAACTGCTAGGATAACCATAGAACCAAAACCAAAAATAAAAATCAAACAAGATAAAATTCAATGCCACAACATTCCAAATATAAGACTAATAATTTAATCATAAACATCATAACACAAAAATTGCAACTAAATTAAAATGTCTCTATCGGATGATCGAGAATCCCTCGGAGGAGGTAACCTACGGTTGCTAACAAGATTTCCCATGGTCTAAATGAAAGTGTGGAAATTATTAAGTTGAGTTTAGTAAATTCATTTGGACAAAGTAAATCCAAAAGAAAATTGTGGTGCCAAAATAAGAGAACCGTAGGATCCTAACCGGCATTGCTCTAATCAACTTTAATATGACCCATGACATTTAAATAACCATCAACCTTAGGGATATTTGATTTGACATTATAAATTTGCACATTAGAAAAAATAAACTTGTTGAAATGAGGAGCTTGGATCTAGCATTGTGGGCAGCATGGTCATTTTCAATAGCAGGACATGTCTAGATCTGCTAAACCAATCTTTCTTTAGACCTAATTAACCAAGCCATAGGACATCGATGTTGTTTCCTTATGCAACATAAATCCTCAACTTTTCTTTAGGCTTTTCCATAGCTCTGGATTACAATTTAAACAATAAATCGTCTAAGGATTCCAAAGTTGTCATTCATTACAACCTAATTCCTTAAATCTTCTATGTTATTCGGGTGATTGTCTTACACGAATGTATGCCCTAATTAATAAAATTGGCAGGATGAAACATTTAATATTTCATTCCAAAACTGAAACCAAACTATAGAGTAGCTTGGGAAGTCACTGAGGTCCTCCTCTAGGTCTGTGACATCCCCTAGTTATTCCTTTTTTGGATTCTACAAAAAATGTTCCAATTTTGAGTCATTCCCTTTTCACACCTCTTTATCTGATCTTGTTGAAAAGCTATATTTTTTTGACCTCTTTGAAGATAATATTTATTGATTTTTATTGAGAGTTTTGTTAAGTGACTTTGGTTATCTAAGATGTAATTAACTATAGGGGTTTGCCCTTATAGGAAGCTTTTCTAAACCCAACTTAATATAAACCCTATTTAATTCTTTGTATTGAATAGAAAAACTGGTCGGCTTATAAATAAAATAGTTTTCACATACCAAACAAATATCATAGCTTACAAATAAAAAAGTTTTCACAGACCAAAAAAATATCATATATTTCTTTGTTTATTTGATTGAGTTTCACCCTCAAGTTTTGTGTCTATCTTTTGGGANATATATATATATATATATATATATATATATATATATATGAGGATATATAGATGGGAGTGGCGGCTGGCTTGGAGTTTGCCTTGTTAGGGTTTTCGTGGACTTCTTGAGGCTTATGGTGGCTTCTAGCTCTCGACTGATTAGTTTTTTCTCCTTTCTTTGGTTGTTTTCCTTGCATTTGAAGGTTCTGGCTAGGTTTTCAGAAGTTTTCTGTTTCCCAGTAAACCCAATTTTGAATTTGATATTGTTCCATTGAGGCTGTGTTGTTAAGGCTGTGCATAAAAATTTGGATTTATACACAAACACTCAATGGGCTAAGGCCACATTTGCTGATGTAGTGGGAAAAGGAGCTGATACCATTAAAAACTTTGATGATCTTTTATTCCCCCAAAGCTACCATGAGGTGGTTGATCTGATTATTAAGCCTTTGAGCAGGAAGAATGAGAAAGTGGCCATCATTTATAATGATATGGACATCCAAAATCTGACTGAGGTCTGTGAATTTACTCTTACAGGCAAATTTCAATTGGGACACCCTAAAATGGAAGCTATAAGGACATATTTTGATGGCATTAAACTCAAAGGTGCATGGAGGGTTGGGCTTATTGATGGTAGGCACATCTTAATTAACCTCTCAAGAGAGGGTGTGAATCTTCTCCAAACAGCTCTTACAGATTAAAGGCAACACTATGAAGATCTTGAAATGGTCCGCTAAATTTGCTCCTAGTAAGGAGCTCCCTATAGTTCCTATTTAGTTCAAACTTTCAGGGTTAAAGCTTCATTTCTTCAACCATAAAGTTCTAATTAATATTGGTCAAGCTCTGGGTAAACCTCTGAAATTGGATGTTCCTACTTATAACGTTTTCAGACTATCAATTGCTAGAATTTTAATGGAAATGGATATCACCCTCCTAGCAGTTGAGGAAATATGGTTGGGGACTGAGCATAATGGTTATTGGCAAAAGATAGTTGTTGAACAAAAGCCCTATTACTGTATCCACTGCAGCATGTTTGGGCATACAGATAATAAAAGTTTTAAACTTCATCCCCATCTCAGGAAGTCTACTGGTGGGGTCCCTAATGTTGTTAATCTATTTCCTGTGGTACCCCTCGATGGTTAGTTGAGGGAAGGGGCAACTAACATTCCAACAGAAATCCATCATATTAGCAAAGTCCTTAAGGATGTTTGCCCACACGAACCAGGTTCGTGAAGTTGATCATGGAACTGATGATCAACATGATGCCAACACTCCTTGGAGCAATGCCAATACTGAAGAAGGCCCTCCAATTCTCCACCAAAATCCAATCGATGCAATAACTAATGATTGTGCTAGTGCTGAAACTGATAATAAAACAGCCACTCCTATTTTTCAATTAAATCAAAATGAAGGGGAAGACGTAATCCTTTAGGATCATCTTATTGATACTACAATAGTTGAGGTTCTGCAGATAGCATTGGATGATGAATGGCTTGTCCAAAAATCTAAAAAAAAAAGAAGAAGGGATACTAGGCATTGAATACTGTCAAGGAGGGAGCTTACTCCCTCAGAGATAGTAACTCCCACATAGAAACTAAGGAGGATATGGCCAAAACCAGAAGGAGGGGAAAATCTATCTCAATTGGATGATGAATCTTCTTTGATGGAATGTTAGGGGATTGGCACATCCTAAATCCCTTAATAGACTTATTGCTTTGAATAGGACGTATAAATTTTGGTTTATGGCTATTTTGGAGCCTGTGGTCTCCAAAAACTCTCAAGGAATGATTAATAAATTTCCTGGCTTCTTATATCTATCTAATCTGAATAACAAAATTTGGGTGTTTCATATGAAGGAGGTGTTATGCAACATTCTATGGGATCACCAACAATTTCTCCATATTAAGTTTCAGTTTGCGGGTCAGGAAGCTCTAGCAACTTTTTTTTATGCAGGGTGCTCTTCTAGTGCTAAAAAGGAGCTTTGGGACAGTATTATTGCTATAAGCAGCCCTTGTAACTCTTTTTGGATGGTTTGTGGGGATTTTAACTGGATTTATGTTCCCTCTGAAAGGTTTGGTGGCAACCCTCCTGATATTAATCAAGTGAATTACTTCAATGATAAAATTAGCATGGCTGGCTATTATGACCTTGGTTTTACTGGCCCAAGGTTTAATTGGAGGAGGGGTCCTCTTTGGGAAAGGTAGACAAAATATTTGTGAACTCCCTTTGGCTTAGTGAGTTTTTACATACCTCAGTTCAACATCTTACAATGATAGGCTCTGATCATAGACCACTGCTTTTGACTATTTCTGCCTCTCATGTCAAGCACAAGTCAAGCTTTAGATACCTCAATATGTGGTCTTGTCACAAGGATTTTTTGAATCAAGTCACAATGGTTTGGAGGGACTGCCATCACTCTAACCCTCTAATTAAGTTGTGGTTGCTGCAAAAGAAGTTAGGAGAGCATTTGTTTAATTGGAATTGGACTACAGTGGGGGACATTAACTTGAAAGTGCTGGAGGCTGAAAAGGATGTTGCTCATTTGGAGGCTTGTTTAGAAGCTAACCCGGTGTTAGAAAAGGACTTAGTGTTAGCTAATGAAAAATTGATGTCTGCCATCTGCATGCAGGAGGAGTTTTATGCCCAAAAAGCTGCTAATACCAGATTTATTGAGGGGGATAGAAACTCTAAATATTTTCATGCTTGTATTAATTGCAAAAAAAAATGTAATACTATACACAAGGTTAAGGATCCAGATGGATAGTGGCTCCATTCTGATGACCAAATTGCTGCTAGTGCTATCACTTACTACCAAACACTATTTACTCAACCTTGAGTCTCTAGCCAACCAATTTAGCATGAATTTTTCTGCATGCATAAGAACTATACTAGGGGGTTGGACCTGGCTTCCATTCTTGGGGAAGAGGAAATCTGGTCTACCTTGGCTTCAATTAACAGCTCAAAAGTTGCAGGTCCTGATGGCTTTTCTGTTGACTTCTATAAGAAATCCTAGAGGATCATTAAAGATAATATAATTGAGGTTGTGCAAGGTTTTTTTAGAGGATTTGATCCTCCTAACTACTTTAAATGCTCTACCATAACTTTAATTCCCAAAACTTCTTCTACATTTTCTTGGAATCAATTCAGGTCTATCAACCTTACCGTCGTCTTGTCTAAGATTACTAGTAAGGTGATCTCCAATAGACTCCAACCTCATCTACCTCACCTTATTAGTGAGAATCAGTCAGCTTTCATCAAAGGAAGAAGCATAGTGGAGAATATTTTGTTGGCTCAAGAATTAGTGATGGATATGGAAAAGCAATGTAGAGGAGGGAATCTAATCTTTAAATTGGACATTAGAAAGGCATATGACACCATACATTGGGAGTTCATTGAGGAAGTGTTATCTGCAAGGGGCTTCACTCATCAGTTTATCTTATTGATACACAGATGGCTAAGAAACAATTATCAATCAGAGTCTATTAAAGGTAATTCTCATGGTTTCTTCACTTCATCAAGAGGAATCAAGCAAGGTGACCCCTTATCTGCTACTATATTTATTACTGCATTTGATTACCTTTCTAAATTATTGAATCATCTTATGGCTACATCTCCTCACACACTATACAGTCATAGATCTAACCTTGCTGAGAATCACTTAGCATTTGCTGATGATTCAATTATCTTTGCCAAAGCAACTAAGCCAGCTATTAAATTGGTTTTTCAATGCCTGGAGAAGTTTCAAGACTGTTTAGGAATGCAATTCCACACTAAGAAAAGCCAAATGGTGTCAGCAAAAGAGTTAAGCCTGACATCAAGCATTGGATTTCAGACCTGACTAGTTTCAGTTCCAGCTCATTACCTTTAAAATACCTGGGCACTTTGTTATTGAAAGGGAGAACTCAGAAAGTCCAATTTGATGAGTGTGTCATAAAAATTCATGACAAGATGAACTATTGCGCTTACTCCTTCTTATCTAATGGGGGTAGAATTACTCCTCTCAAGAGTGTCTTAACAGCTCTTCCATCCTACATTGCTCAGGTTTCTGTAATGAATATATCCACCAAATTAACTTTGGAGAGAATTTTTAATAGATTCCTTTGGCCAGGTCAGAGAAAACAAATGCATTGGACCAGATGGCAGAAAATTTTTGGAACTACTAGAGCTGGTGGGCTGGGATTCAAAAGTATCCAGCAAATTTCCTAAATCAACTTAAGCTTTAGATTTTGTTCAGAGCTCAGATTTCTCTCTGGGCTAAATTCTTGAAGGGCAAATACTGCAGAGATATGCATCCTTCCCTTGTCACTAAAAGAACAGGTGATTTCAGGGCCTAGACTAATATGCTAACAGTGAGGACAAAGGCTGAAAATTTATTTATTTGGGAATTGGGATAGGGAAAGCTTAATCTTTGGTTGGATCATTGGACTGGTGAGGTCTTAATCAACCCCCCATCTCTTTCTCCAGTCAATCCTTCAACTCATGTGGCTGATTTATGGCTCAATGGAGATTAGAATCAGCAAGCTCTACAAAATATACTGGATAATAGAATCTTACATAAAGTTTTGAAATGCAACATAGACATAGATAAAAAAGATAGACTTATTATGAAAAAGGTGTCCCAGTCTTTATCAACATCCATATCAAACTTATGTTTCCCACAACAAGAAGTCCAATGGGGCAAATGTGTGTGGAATAAATTCCTTTCCCCTTCTATGTCATTTTTCTCTTAGATATTTTTTCATGGCTTTTTTTCCACTGATGACATACTAAAATTAAAAGGTTTGAGAGGCCCTTCTAGATGTGGGTTCTGTAAGTCCCAATAGGAATCTATTCAGCATTTATTCGTTAACTGCACCACTGCTCAACAAGTTTGGAACTTTTTAATGCCCAAACTGAAGTTGAATACCGCTTAGCTATCTTGGTTTGATTTCTTTCATAGCTGGAAGGATTGGCAGGCCTAAGCATTGCCCCCCATTCTTTGTATCATAGTATGGTTTATATGGATAGCTAGAAATAAGCTGAAATATGCAAACACCTATGTGGAAGCTGCTACCATTGCTTCTAACTGCTTCAGCTATTTGCAAAAATTGTATTGCCATAGAAAGCTTCCTGAAATTCTTT
Organism: Phalaenopsis hybrid cultivar; assembly: GCA_002079205.1. Taxonomy (NCBI): domain Eukaryota; kingdom Viridiplantae; phylum Streptophyta; class Magnoliopsida; order Asparagales; family Orchidaceae; genus Phalaenopsis; species Phalaenopsis hybrid cultivar. Next base: position 252,252 of record JXCR01138466.1, on the reverse strand, counting down.
GCAGCACTGCCTACTGCCTCCCCAAAAAAAACAAGTATGAACTTATTCATTGGGGATGTTCCCCAAAGGGTGGATTTAAAGTAAATACTGATGACAGTTTTTCTACTCCATATGCTGGGATAGGAGGGGCGTTCAGATGTGACAAAGGGAAGTGTTTACTCTACTTCCACTCTCCTGTAAGGGTTGTGGATCCCTTGGAGGCTGAAACTCTGGCAGTTTTCTGGGCTATGTTTATGGCTCATAAGTGTGGCTTTCACTCCTTAATTGTTGAATCAGATTCTATGGTTTTATTTAATATCATTGAAGGGAAGACACCAGCTTTATGGTGCCTGATCCACTGGATCAAAAGCATTCAATCCTTGAGTGTGGGACTTAGCACCTCCTTCTCCCATACATTGAGAGAAGGCAATAGACTTGCCCACTGGCTGGCAAATGTTGGCCTACACTCTGAGCTTCCCTTGGTAGGCACTTTCCTCACCCCCAGTTAGAGTTACTGCTAAAAGGAGACCTTGTGGCAACCAAAATAGTGCTTACAATAAGGATTTTTCCAAGTTAATTCATTTAAGCAATAAAAACAAACTATATATCCTTAGAAAAACTATTACAGATTTATCTAGGCAAGACGTCCATAAAGACCAATTTTCTTGATTTTTGGAGTTTTATTTTAATTATTAGATTTATTTAATAATTTTTAGTATTAATTAAATAAAAAATATTATTAAGTTGAATAATTTTATTAAATGTCTCTACATCCAGGGAAGCCAATAAAATAAATTCCATACTTTTTGATTTATATTTTATTTATTGTAATTATTTTAGTACAGTATTATAGAAAATTCATTTTTAAACATTTAAAAATTTATAACTTTGTTAGAAAATTATGAGAAAAAAAATTTTTAGTTGCTCCCAAGTGACCAAGAAACGAATTATGGCATTTTGGGACACTTTTCTATCTTAGTGATTATTATTATTTTTAATTATTTAAATTTTAAATCATACCTTAAATATTATTTATTTATTTTAATTCCAATTTTATTTTTCTTAAGTATCTCTAATCACAATGAACTTAGAAAACTACTTTTTATAATTTTTAAACCCTTAATTTAATTTATATAATTATTTTATTGTAAATATCAAATTTAGCTTAGAAAATCAATTTTAGCGAGTAAATTAATTCAAATTGATTTCAAACTTTTACAGAGATATAATATGATCATTTTTTATAGTGTGAGATGATTTTTGTGATTTTTATAATATTATTTTATTTATTTTAATTTTAGTGAGTTATAGTATTTAATTAACTATAGTAATTTACATAAATATTAAAACTTGGTTTATATTTTTTTAGGGTCCTCTCGTCATAGTGAAGATACCAAAATAAGTTTTATATTTTTTTTATTTATATTTTAATTTTGGTAATTTTTTTAATTAAACAAAGCTGGTTTATTTTTAAAATTAGGGCTTCCACAGTTAGAGGTGTTCTTCGACTTTGGAAAAATCAGAGAACACACTTGAGGATAGGAGGTTTAACCCCCACCCAAAATATCCAGCCATGGTGATTAATATTTAAAGACTTATGATTTAATTAAGTTTTTAAGTATTTAATTTATTAAAAATAAAATATAAGCCAAATAATTTTAATTTTTATTTCACAATATTCTCCTCTATTCACTAAGCAACATGGTATTTTTCTTTCTTTTTATTATTTTTTATATGCAAAGATATCAATTTTCTAAGTTCTAGGCATTAAATAAATCCTAAATCCTATTTTCCTACTTATCTAGCTCAAACGTCACATCAGCATCATCTTCTCCAAAGCTCCACACATCGCGCATTGGTACGTCACTGCTTTCTGACTCAGTCGCCATGCGAATCTTAGGTCACGCACCGCTTTCTCGTTTGATGTGATCTCGACCATCCACCCAATAAACGTAGAAATGCATGACATCTGTTCATCGTCCCCGAGTAGCCTAAACAGAGAGCCGTCCACCCTAAATTGTTTTGTTCTCACTTGATACTCAATGAAATTAAGTGTAGTTTGTTCCTACACGTGCATCTAACTGTGGAGAACATGTCCATATTGATCATGCATGGAAGTAAGTTTTACTTCATAAAAGCACAAACCGAGATTGATTTGGGTTGATGTGGCTCATAACTTAGTCCAAGAAGTGTAGCCTCAATTGGAATGGTTCTTCAAGCTCGTTGTAACCTTACGAAGCTCCTCCAGGTGTCACCCTGAGCTAAGAATGAGTTTATGTATGAACTCAATCAAAGGGTGACTCAGTCTTGGTCTAGGGCTAGGTCAGAGAGGTCAATATGATGGGGTTTTGATTGGGGAAGTCCTTTTTAGCTCTAGTGAAGCTTGTGGGACAATCAATTTGAAGTTTGGATATGCTTGGAGGTATGACCAAAAAAGTGTCCCGTATTTAAACTCCAAAATTTAGCTCAAACATAAGCACTTAGGGCAATAAAATTGTGGGGATGAGTCTCTTTGGGTTTCTAAGAGGTCTGGGAAAATTTTGGCAGAGTTTCTATAAGGTTTGTGCACAAAACTCCTCTTAACCTTAGGGGTGGCCTTATTTATAAAGGAGGCTCTGTTGGCCAGCATCGCATTCCATGGTGGTAAGGCAACCGCTTAGGTGGAGTGAAGAAGTGCTCCAGTGGCCAATGGGGCTTAGCCAGCTGAGGGAGTTTTAATTTTGGGTGTTGGACATTTGGGGCTTCTTAGTCATTGTGTTTTCTGGTGGCAGTTGATCCCCAAAATTATAGTTGTGTAAAATTAATAAAGCTGACTCTGCTTTGCTGCGATTCCAAAAACTTGGTTTGTTATTTTATGAATAAGAAATTTAAGCAATTTATGTTGGGATTCTATGCAAGTATGCATATAGTTATCAAGTAATACAAGACTTTTTGTTTAAGCCCAAAATATCGATCCCACGAGGAAGGTTTAAATTTGAAATGGAAATTTACATTAGGAAATTCACCACAATAAAGAAAATTAACTTCACTAATTTAAAATATTTAAGGTGCTATCTGAACTAAATTATCAACTATTAGCAAAATTGTAAAGCAAAGCTACGCAATAACTACCAAACTGTGTTTCTATGATGAAATTATCTAATATGAGAAAGTATCTTTCCCACTACAGTGAGGTTTTAGTTATATGAGAGAGATAAATGTTTTGAATTTGTATTGTGTCCAATATAAGCAATTTTAATTATCTACCCTTAGTCAAGTGTTATAGAGAATATTTGGCTAATCCTAGGTTTAGTCTCTAAATCTATGGTTAGGCTGGAAGGATACTGACTCTCACTCCATAGCTCCCACTTCCCTTCCTCTGAAGGCTAACCCTCGGTTTAGTTCTTAAACACTAAGACCAAATTGAGAATTTTAGTCTGTCACATTAGAATCTTCAATTCTCCGCTCAATAATATATATTTTCTTATTTTTTTGCACCAAATTTTATGAATGAAACACTCCTTCATGGAATCGAATGAGATTCTCACTTTATTGTAAAACTCATACTCCATTTCACGAATAGTATATTTCACAACATATGTTAACATTTCAATTGGAGAAATCGAAAAGTTAATTAAGAACGGAATGAAAAAATAATCACAATTTATTTTATATTTTAAAATTGGCACATCCAAATTAAAACAAAGAAAACTACTCAGACCTCAAGAGGAAGATACGACAAATTATGAATTTCATTAATAAAAGAAAGTTTATACAACAATAATAAACAAGCACAACTTATCTTTAACTCTTCCTCAAAGCAAATACCTTGCAGTCTCTCTTGGACTCTTTCTCTCTTTTACAAGACTCTTGATTTTCTCTTCAAATATGTAGGGAAGAAGAAATCTCTAACTTCTCTCCCTCCCTAACAACTCTTAGGAGAAATCACACTTAGACTCATCACTCTCAATAACACACACAATCAAACACTCAAGAAAACTCAATAACAAACTTGCCCCCCCCTTTTTCTAATCAATTTTTTCTCTAAATAAATTATGATGTTGGTTTCCAAGAGGTGTATCCAATAACTCTTCAAAAAGTGTCAAAATTCTTTGAATATTATAGAAATTTGGCCAACACCGACATTGGCGTCGTTGGCGCCCACGATAGCGTCGTCGGCGCCAACAATTGCGTTGTCAGCGTTCGTGGCCTGAATTAATTTTTTCGCTCTCTGCCAAATGGCGCCGTCGGTGACCAGTCTAAAGCCATCGGTGCCCCCACTATTCTAGACTCCTCCTTCATGCTGGCACCGTCGACATCCTTGATGGCGTCGACGACATTGAGATTTTCTTCCAATATGCCGTTTTGACTCCAAATTTCATCCTTTTTTTCTTTGTTTTTGCTTCAAGTGCTAAAAATCATCAACCTTCAATAAAACATGAAAAATACCTTCCTTTAAAGTGCAATATCAGAAAAAATGAGTAAAAATAAATGTCTAAAAATGCATATATTTTTTGTGCATCAAAATCCTCAAAAATTAAATGTTACTTATCCTCAAGTAACTCCTTTACTACATAAAAATATGACTTGTAGTAAAGAGTTTAACTTCTATATTTCCATATTTTAGTCTAATAAAAATCATCACATAACTTAAGAAAAATTTAAAATAACTCAATTTAATACTAAAGGTTAAGAATATCTAGCATTCAAGTCTAAAATTTTTTATTCTCCATTCTTTTCTAGGAAATATGTAAATTGTCATACTAAAGCAACTTAGAATATCCATATGAAAAAGAACTTCATGAAAAATTTACTAGTGAATATGCTAAGACTTAAATACAAGTTTAGAGAATGTAGCCAAGCCTTCTTCCTTAAGCTGATTCAAGTGAAGCCAATTTTTTATTAGGCATCTCCTCAAGCTTCTCCTCACATATTTTTCATTTATTTTCATTCTCTTTTTTTTCTTTTTTCTTCTTTTTTTTAGCTTTTCTTTTTCATGTGAGGATTACTATATCTGGATAGCTTTTAATGATTTTGAACTTCATTATCATCTTCATAAAGTTAAAAACCTTTCACATTTCTTCACTTTATAAATTCATATTAGCTTTGAAGATTTTTCGTAAAGTTTCATTTTTTTCTTTTTACATGAAACTCTAAGATTATTAATACTTCAAAAGTAAAAATTCCTTTACTTAAAATGGAAAAACATAGTCTTATTCTCTCATATCAAAAACCTTAATAGCTAGAATTAACTTTTATTATTGAAAGTTTTTACTTAAGCTTACTATATATTTAGAAACACAAATATAATTATCCTAAGTTATGCTTTACTACTAGAGGTCACATTAAATTAAAAATTTTAAAATAAAGCTCATTGTGGACAAATAAAATATGTTTCTTTAATTTAAAAATGAATTTTTCTTCCCCCCAAACTTAAATTTTTAAAAATTTAAGCATGAAAAATTGAAAATACAGGGTGAAAGAAAATAGTTTATACATAAAGAAAAGACTTACTTGTTGAAGGTTCTGATTTTGAAACTTAACTCTGAAATATTTCAGGTGCTATTATGAAAAGGTACAAGGCTTAAAACATTAAATAACACATAATATATATAAAAGTATTTGCTGAGAAAGATTTAACAACAAAGTACTAGAAACAAATAACATTACTAAAATAAATTTCAAATAAAAAAAATCTCTACAGATTATATTTCACATCACAACATTCAATACAAATAAAAGTTTCACATTTAACAAACTAAATAATAACAATAACAACCAAATGCAACAAACTATAAACTAAATAAAAGATTAGAATCATGACTAAGCAGACATCATAACTCTTCTTCTTCTTCTTCTTCTTCTTCTTCTTCTTCTATATTAAAGTTTTGCTGTTGATAAGGGATAAAGAAAGGGTGACTAGGAAACTGTACTGAGTGGTCACCCTTCATGTATCTTACCATATCATCATCATATGTAGCATCATATTCAAATTATTTTTTTGTTAAATTATCATTATGTTCATTCCTGACCTCCAAATTTTCAATCCTATTGTCCATCCTTAACATGTCTCCCTGTTGGATCATCATCTGTTCCATAAGTTCCTTAAGACTAGGGGTGCTAGAAGTAGAAGGAGTATTCCTACTTCTACTTCTTGTTCTCCATCCAATATGTTTAAGAGGCTCAATCCTTTTCTCATCAATTATAAAATCAACTTGAGGGTGTGCTAATCCACCAGTCGTCTCACCCATAACAGTAGAACAAATGTTTCTATTGATTATAGATTCAACATCTATATTGCACATTTGTTGGATATAGAAGTTCAAGATAACTCTATCCTTAGTAACTTCACTATGGTGATTCGTAGGTATCATTCTAGTAGATATAAAATAATGTCAGGCCTTGGAAATTACATTTAACATTGAAGCAGGGAAGCTTACCTTAACGTTTTTCTTCGCTTTCCAAGCTCCTCTTCCATCAATAATAAATGAAATAACTTCATCCAAAGCTTTTTTTGTAGTAGAGAATGCATTATCCTTACAGAGAAATGCGTCTCTCAATTGATAAATTCATTAATCCTCCTTGGGGTTAATTCAACCATTTTACCATGAACATAAACGTGGTCATCAAATGTGTCCTTAAAATTGGCATAGAACTCCATGACTATACCAATAACAGCCTCAGCAGTAAAGTAATAGAAATTCTCCCACTGTGTAGAAACAATGAATCTCTTGACTTCAACGCTCGGATTTTTGAACACTTGATCTGTAATTATTTTCTTTGTATTCAGTAGACTATTGAAATGACTGCTAGCTTTGTAGTTGACAAATTTTTGGTAATCAAATTCCAATTTCCTCTTTCCTTTTCTCATCCTTGGTGCCATTGTAATCTTCAAAAGAAGAGAGAAAATTTGATAAAATCCAAATAAATTCCAAAAATTTTGAAAATCACAATTTGGAACATTCTAAACTTAAATTTACCAAGTAAAAGCTCTTCACCAAAGGATTTTTTCATAATCTCCATAAAATTTGAAAATTTTAGTTCTCGACAATGTAGGAGAAATCTTTGGTGGAAATACAAAATTTTTAGTTCAAAGTGTAGATATTACCAAGAGAAGATGAAATCCAAACTCCTTTTATCTTCTAATCCCTTTAAATCGAAGTGTTTGAAAGCCCTAGAGGTGTAAACCGAAGGTTGAAGGTGACCGAAGGGTAAAAATGGTGTTTCAAAAAAATTTCAAGGTATTTGGGGATTTTCAGGTCTCGGGCGCCGTCAGCGCCAGTGCCAAAAATATAAAATTCCCATAATTTTTTAACATTAGTTATTTCAAATTCCCTTTAACCTCTAATTAGTCTTTTTAAACAATAATATTCAGCCTTAAATAGTCCACAACCAAATGTTTTCTCAAACAACATAAAACCAACTTTTATATATGAAATTCCATTTCATTACAAATATAGATTTTTAATCACACTCACACATACATAAAGAAAATTACATTATAATTCAGCTTTGAAGTCAAGGCACAACACTAGAACGCAAAAAACTAAACTATACATACAATTAAAGTTATAGGAGTTTTAAAGTAAAGTAAATCCAACACAATTACATTAAAAACATAAGTAATCTTAAACCATTAAAAATCCAACTTCTTCAATTACTCTTCTTCCTCTTCAGTATCATCTCTTCCTCTAATATCTCCCATAGACTGGTAATGTGCATACAAATTGCAGAAGGGACAGTACTGAAATTGATCAGTTCATCGATCCATTCCTTCTTCTTGAACATCAACACCAAACCTGCTTTAATCTATTCCGACTGATCAAAATGTTCCTTCATCCTCCAATCTAACTGATCAAAAGGTAAGTATGATTTCCTATCGCATCCATGAAATTTTGAAGTTCTCTTTCTATCTTCTTTATTTACTTCTCCAAAACTTGTGAACTTCCAACTGTACAAGGCATTAAGGGTGTCGCAGCATGTTATGATTGGTCCAAGATAATATCCAACGGTTCATTTCCATTCCCAATATAGTTTTCATCAATAGGATCCATGAGCTCTCAGGCTAATAACACTTTCTCCCAACTTTCATATGATTGCAAAGTAAGAAGATCGCAGAAGGATGCCTCAGTCCATATATAGGCTCATTCATTATAATACCCAAAATAGACTTAACAATAATTAATCCCACATCAATGGGCTTTCCCATTTGAATGAAATAATTTAAAATTGCACATTCTTTTGTAACTTTACTAATTTTCATTGTAGGGAGTAGTCTTGCAGAGATAAAGAAATGTCATTGTTTAGATATCAGATTTAACAGTGAAGTGGAGAAACTAATGTACCCCTTGCCGGTGTTATTTTTGGTTGGAGGAGTTGCCCGTAAGAAGCTGTCAGTCACCAGAATCAAAATCTCGTCGACCGCTTCGGAAGGATGTTTTAATTTACATATATATTTAGTTTTAGAAAAATATGAAATCAAACTGACCCCATACTTTTCATAGTTTAAATGAAAGAACGTTGTACCTCAAACCCCTTATCTATCCCGAAGGATAAATACAAGACTTCAGGATGAGGATCGATCAAATAAACTAAAGAATATATGTCATTTGTTTGGTCTGCAAAACCTTTGTATTTGCCGAGAAGTTTCACTATTTAATATAAAAAATTAAATAGGGTTTATACTAAGCTCAGTTCGGACATGCTTCCTATAAGCGCAAGCCCCTATAGTTAATTACATCTTAAATAACCAAAGTCACCTAAGAAGACTCTCGATAAAAATCAGGAAATATTATCTTCAAGGAGTTTCAAAAGGTAGGACTTTTCAATGAGATCGAGCGTAGAGGTGTGAAAGAGGATTGGTTCAAATTTGGAACATTTTGTTGTAGAGTCTAAAGGAGGAAGAACTAGGGGATGTCATGGATCTAAAGGAGAACCCCAGTGACTTCTCATGTTATCCTAATGTTTGGCTTCATTTCTGAGGAGAAATATTTATGTGTTTCATTCTGCCAATTTTATTAGTTATGACTTACATTCGTGTGAAACTATCGCACAAATAGCCTGGAAGATGTGAGGGCTTAGGTCGTGATGAACGACAACCTCAGAATCCTAAAACGAGTTAGGGATTATATTGTATAACAGGGATGTACAAAAGCCTAAAGATAAGGTGAGGATTTACATTGCATAAGTAAGCAACCTCGAAGTCCTATGGCTTTGTTTCTTATATCTAAGGAAGGAAGATTGATTTAGTTGGGGAAGACATGTTTTGTTGTTGAAGATGGCCGTACTGCCCACCATGCTAGCTCCAAGCTCCTTGCCGCAATGAGTTTGAGTTTTCTAGTGTTTTTGCTGCCCACCAAGCTAGCTCCAAGCTCCTGCTGCGACGAGTTTGAGTTATCTAGTGTGCCATGTTATAACGCATGCTAGCTCCAAGCTCCTCGCCGCGATGAGTTTGAGTTTTCAAGTGTGTCAAGTTATAATGTCAAATCAGGTGGCCCTATGGTTGTAGTTCTTTAAATTTTATGGGGGCATGTTAAAGTTGATTAGAGTGGCACCATTTAGGATCCTACGATTCCCTCGTTCTGACACCACTATTTTCTATTAGATTCACTTAGTCCAAATAAACTTACTGAACTCAACTTAATGAGTTACATAGTTTCATTTAGATCATGGGAAGCCTCGTTAGCAACCGTAGGTTACCTCCTCCATGGAATTCTCATCGATAGAGACATCTTAATTTAGTTGAAGTTGTAGTTTTATGTGATGTTTGTGATTAAATTTTGATTTCATTTAAACCATTGGAAGCCTCGTTAGCAACCGTAGGTTACCTCCTCCGAGGGATTCCCGATCATCAGACATCTTAATTTAGTTGCAATTGTAGTTTTGTGTGATGTTTGTGATTAAATTTTGAGCTGTTTTATATTTAAATTTAGTTGAAGTTGTGGTTTTGTGTGATGTTTGTGATTAAATTTTAAGTTGTTTTATATTTCGAATTTAGTTGCAATTGTAGTTTTATTGATGTTTGTGATTAAATTTTGAGTTGTTTTATATTTTGAATGTTGTGACAGTGAATTTTATCTTGATTGATTCTAGTTTTAGTTTTGGTGTTGGTTTTGTGGCTATCCTGATAGTTTTAGTTTTCATGCAGAGTGACATCGTTGAAAGTACAAGAAAGACATCGCTATAAATTGTAAAAGTGTACCTGACTAGTCTTCTCGTTCCACCACCTGAAACTTAAAATGCATGTGACGGCAGTTCATGTAAATGCAGAAAAGTAATGTTTTGTTAGTTTTCCTAACCCAATGTTATATCTTGGTGGGTCCTTTCAATTAAGGATGATTTTGTTCAACAAAGCATATTAAGTTTAGTAGACCTCTGAGGTATCCAACAAGTTAAGAGGATGAAACAGGTCCATGCTTCCCGCTTATCACCTGATAAAAAGCCACGAGTTCATTTAAACTTGTTATGTTGCTTAATAATTCATCATGTAAATGCCCTTAGTGCTCAGTGAGTATTGATGTCTCAATTATCCCTAAGAATAGGGTAATTATCACTCGTAATATAATTTAAGAATTATGTGAGTGAAGACCCTTAAAGAGACAAGTTTAAGAGACTTAGCTAAGTTTTGACTTAGGCTTGTAGTGTTTGAAAGATGTTTTAATTTTCAATGATGTTTACTTTTTTAATCCTTATTTAAATGAAATTTGATTTAGCCTAAGTCACTACGAAGCCCTTAAGATTTTGGTGAGTGTCTTAGTTATTGCCAATGAAATTGACTTATAAGTGATGGTGATGATTCATGTTTTTTGTTTTTTTGTTCATCAAATAGGAGTATTAAATTATTGAGTTATTAACACCCAAAATCATACCCCTAAATCTAAGATTATTTAATTGGCTAGACTCCCAAATTTATGTAATTCAAGGAAATTGCCAATTTATCATTTTTTTGTTAGGACAAGTGAGATTGGTTTCTACCAGTTAACCCCTTGTGTTTCAAACATCCAAAGATATTAATTTTAATCAAAGATTTCCCATTTCCCTTTATGAAATTATGGTTAAATGTTAATTAAGGCTAAATTTCCAAAATTACACATTTGCCATATGGCTCTATCACTACATAATACATCAAATTTAATCCAAATGACTTTGGAATTTTTATCCTACCTCACTCATGGATCAATTGAAGCATCCGAGGAGAAAGTATTATTTTTCAAAATTTAATTTATCTATATAATTATTTTTAATGCAAAAATAGAATTTTTCAAAGAAAATTCTTAACTTGACCAAGGTAAATCCTAATCTTTTGAAATTTTTACTAGAGGTAGGCTTACACTAGAGAAGCTTTTGGACAAAATTATCACGATTTTTTGAATTTTATTTGAATTTTAAGAATTATTTTAAGTTCTGGGGCCTTTAGACCAAATTTTCATTATTTTTTGAATTTTACTTGAATTTTAAGAATTATTTTAAGTTGTGGGGTGTTTATTAAATATTGAATATTTTAAATGTGCAAAATTAAGTTTTTATTTTAATTAAATCTCTCTGATGTCAAGGGACATGAATAAATAAATTTTAGATTTTTCTGATTTTTCTTTGAATTTTTAACCTTTAGAAATTTTTTTAAGCTTCAAAATTAAATATCTTTATTTAAAAAATTAGGAAAAATATCCCAATTATTCCTAACTGCTTGGGATACAATTTAAAAGATTTCCATGAATTTTATTATTTTTGTGATTTTTATGGATTTTTAATTATTTAAATATTTAAAAAAAATAGACTAAAAATCAAGTTTTTGTTTTAAATACCATTTTATTATTAGAAAATAACCCTGATCACATAGAACTCAAAAAACAAGTTTTTATAAATTTTTGAGTTATGTTTTGATGTTTAAATATCATTTAAGTGCCAAAAAAGAGATATTTATCTTTAAAAATCAACTTAAGTTACCAAATGAACTCAAAAAGCTTTAAAATTTTTATGGTGAGTTTTATGGATCCTATACACTAGTGAAGATAAAAAATCAAGTCATTTTGATGTTTGTAATCTCCAAAATTAATTATCTTAGTGATTTAGGGTTTATAAAGATTAGGTGCATTTTAAATGACTTGACTCATGAGAAATTTGGTTCAGGGTTCTCTGGTCAAAGTAAACCATCAAAATTTTTCTTGGATTTTTCTAAGCAAAATGCTAATTATTATAATTAATTTAAGAAAATAATGTGTATAAACTTGAAAAATATGGATCTCTATCTAGAGTTCTCCTCTGACATTAGAAAAATAAGGGAATATTTCGCTTGACATAGGCTACAACATGCCAAAAATTCAAGTCATGGTGAAATGCATATATGCATGGAGAATCAAAAGACTCAAAATAATATTTAATTAATTTAAAATAAAACATGCATCAAATGGCCTTTAAATTATTTCCACATTATTCTCCTCTGTTCACTGAGCAAGTGGGTGTTTTTATTTTATTTTTATGATTTTTCTATACCAAGATATGGATCTTTGAAGTTGAGGGCCATTTTTTGAATTATTTAAATCCCTATTTATCTATTTAAACGCTCGGCGCCACATCATCCTATGCAGCTCCGAATCTCTAAGCGGCGCACTTCCGTTAAACGCTGCCATCCACTTCAACGCTGACTCGGCTCGTGGTTTATGTCCCAGAGCGCTGTCCGGCTTCATCTTGACCCTCCATCTGATACATGCTTGATCGAAAGACGCTCCTTCATCGTCCCTGATAGCCTAGCCCAACTACAGTACATCTTTCAAGCTTGATATCTCCCTCATTTCTCAACCAAATTGAATGAAATTTTTTTTTAAAATGCTCGTCTAGACTAGAGGAACATATCTATACAATTAAGATGCCATGAAATTAAGCCCAAGAAAATGGAGAATCAAAAGAGGCTCTGGATGAGGAGGAGTTTTATACCTTTGCTCTAAGAAGAGAAGCTTCAATCAAAGATTTTGGGCACATTCGTTAGAGTCCAAGGTGGTTAGAAATTGAGCCTCTGGTCTTGGTGTAAGGCCTGGTATGATTTTGATCAAGCCCCATTTAAAGTGTTGGTCTAGAGCTACGTTAGGGGCTCTTTCAGAGGGGGATTTTATGGGGCTTTCACTTCTCTTATTGTTGTGAAGGTGTGGGCAAAAGTAATTGGAGTTTGGTGGAGTTTTAAGGGATGTCCTATTTCTGCCCTAATTTTTCAGCTCAAAATTAGGGTTACATAGGACGAATTAGGGCAGTGAAGTGATTGGATTGCACTGTGGAGTTCTCAGAGAAGCTCTGTGAGAAGTTTGGGGGGCTCTCTCTAAGAAATTTTTATCACGCCTCCCATGGCCATGGAGGAGAGTTTTTATAAAAATGGCTAAGAAGTGGCTCCCAGAGCCAATGTTTGGGTGTATTGTGATGCTTAGGTGGAGGGTAGAGGAGCTCTATCATTTAGTTTGAGTGAGGTGGCCTTTGGGTTTGATTTGAGTGAAATTCAAGAGGTGGTGGCCCTTGATTTTGGCTTCTCTGGTGACTAGGCCGGCTAGCCATGGCAGAAGGACGTGGCTAGGAGCTCAGGGAACCCAGGGGAATATTTCACAGCAATTTAATGGGTTGAGGTTTAGTTTTGGCAAAAGATCTTAAGCCTAAGCAAATATGGAAATCAAAACCATTAATTTAGGGGACCATTGGTCCATGGCTCACTTAGCTTGGGTTAGGTGAGTTTTGGCTCAGCCTTAGAGTCCAACTAATGGCTGTGGTGGAGTTAATTTGATGGCTTTGGGGTGGTTAGGCTACATTTAGTGCATGGGTCCAAGTGGGTGCAAATGACCAAAATTTGAGTTTTGGCTGAGTTAGCTATGTTAATTGGCCCAAATAAATGTTGCATTTGGTGTATATAATCATAAGGAACAAGTTTAGTGAAGGATAAAAGTGGTCTTGAGTTCAATTGGATGGTCAATTTGGACGAATTTAGAAATTTGATCAATTTGGGCTTATTGGGCTAGGTTTGGTTCAAGGTTGGGCTAGCCTTGGGTCAAGTCCAAATTGATTATTTTAAATGTTCAATAAGGATCTCATGAAGAGTTTTCAACATATATTGGGTGCCAATTTTTGGGTTAAGGCATTCAATTTGATGAGATTAGGTCATGTGGCCAAAATTGGGGCTTTGATCTAATCAAAATTTAGCTTAAATGATGGACAAATTGGGCCTAGATTTGGTCTATATTGGTCATATCATGGGTGAATTTGAGTTTAGAATGAAAATTGTGGAAAATTGAAACCAATTTGATAGACATTTGAGGTAGATTTGGGAAAAAATGGGTCCTTAAAATGAAATTTGGGGGTTTTGGTGAAAGATGGTGAAATTAGCCAAATTTGGTCATGTGGTAGTTAAAGAAAATGTAATTGGGAATGTTTGGGAGGTTTTGGAAATTTTTTGGATTTTTTTAGAATTTTTAGAATTTTGGGCTAAGGAGGGGCATTTTGGTAATTTGGCAAATTTTGGTGATTTTGGGTAGTTCTAGTATTTTGAAAGGTTTTGAAATGATTTTTGAACCAATTTGGGTATTTTGGGTAAATTTGGGAATTTTGGCCAAATTTGGGGTCACAAGGGTATCTAGGTAATTTGAGGGAGTTTAGGGGCAAAAGGCTAGGTTGGGTATCTTGGAAGAGTTGGAGTTCCAACCACCATCAATAAGCCATGGACTAATGGAAACCCCATTTTGGGTTCTCTATGTAGTGGTCTTAACTAAACCGTAGCCTAGGGCTAGTGGGTTTAGGGGACCACCAACATGAGTCTCTCAAAAGTATCAAGAGACAAAAGCCTAGAAGTTTAAGTTTAGTATTGTGAGTGATTGTGAGTGCAAGTATGTACCTTAAGCCATAGACCAACACCCAGGGTCAACCTTATAGTCCAGTGGTCCTAATGGTGGCTCATCTTGGGGTTCCCCCATAATGACCCCACCTACTTTGTTCTAGAGGTTAGGATCAATATGTGGAACTTCAAGTTGAGTAGAGAAGAGGGTAGAATTTCTAATGGTGAGGGTTCCTTTTCTACTTTTCTAAGAATAGTCAACAAGAAAGTCCTATGGCTAGACCATAGGCTACTAAAGTGGAAAAACTAAACCTCATCCAAAAGTGAGGTCAACAAATTGACCCCAATAGGTGGGGTGTGCTGGGCAAGCACACCGCGCGTATTGGTGTTGACTGACAAGATCAACAAAAACCAATACAAACTCCTAAGTCAACTGACCCAGAAGTATGTGTAGAGTTGTGTGTAATTTGTTTCTGCTCGGGAAATTAGCGGGTGCATATTTGATCAAGTTAAGAAGTAGGGACTCTCATTGGGGATTGGAGAGTAGATTTTGAGTAAATTTTTTTTAGAAATTTCCAGAGGATGGGAATCAGTATGTAAGTGCTGACCCCAAGGAGGGAATTGAAATTTAGATATCAATCCTTAAAATAAAGGGAGGGTCAAAATTTAGGTATCAACTTCCAAAGATAGGAATCAGAGTTTAGTGACTGGTTCCAAAATGGTGAATTCAAATTTAGGTGTCAATTTCAGGAAAGGAGAGTCATAATGTAGGTACCGATCTCAAAAAATGAGAATCAGAATTTAGGTACTGATTCAAAAATGAGAATTGAAATATGCGTACAACTCTCAAAAGAGAGTGTCGGAATTTAGGTCTTGACCTCGTATATAGTGAATCAAAATTTATGTACTGATTCAAAGACGTAACAATTGAAATATAAAGACAATTCTCAAAAGAGTGTGTCGGAATTTAGGTACCGACCTCCAATATAGTGAATCAGAATTTAGGTACTCACTCGAAGATGTGAGAATTGAAATATAGGGATAATTCTTAGAAGAGAGTGTTAGAATTTATGTACCGACCTCGAATATGGTGAATCAGAATTTAGGTACAGATTTGAAGATGTGAGAATTAAAATATAGGGACAATTCTCAAAAGAGAGTGTCGGAATTTAGGTACTGACCTCAAATATAGTGAATCAGAAATATAGGTACTGATTCAAAGATGTGAGAATTGAAATATAGAGACAATTCTCAAAAGAGAGTACCTCGGATATAGTGAATCAGAAATATAGGTACTGATTCGAAGATGTGAGAATTGAAATATAGGGACAATTCTCAAAAGAGAGTGTCGGAATTTAGGTACCGACCTCAAATATACGGAATCAGAAATATAAGTACTGATTCGAAGATGTGAGAATTGAAATATAAGGACAATTCTCAAAACAGAGTGTCGGAATTTAGGTACCGACCTCCAATATAGTGAATCAGAATTTAGGTACTCACTCGAAGATGTGAGAATTGAAATATAGGGATAATTCTCAAAAGAGAGTGTTAGAATTTATGTACCGACCTCGAATATGGTGAATCAGAATTTAGGTACAGATTCGAATATGTGAGAATTAAAATATAGGGACAATTCTCAAAAGAGAGTGTCGGAATTTAGGTACCGACCTCGAATATAGTGAATTAGAAATATAGGTACTAATTTTAGAATGTGAGAATTGAAATATAGGGACAATTCTCAAAATAAAGTGTCGGAATTTAGATACTGACCTCGAATATAGTGAATCAAAATTTAGTTACTCACTCGAAGATGTGAGAATTGAAATATAAGGATAATTCTGAGAAGAGAGTGTTAGAATTTAGGTACCGACCTCGAATATGGTGAATCAGAATTTAGGTACTGATTCAAAGATGTGAGAATTGAGATATAGGGACAATTCTCAAAAAAGATTGTCGGAATTTAGGTACCGACCTCGAATATAGTGAATCATGATTTAGGTACTAACTCGAAGATGTGAGAATTGAAATATATGAACAATTCTCAAAAGAGAGTGGGAATTTAGGTACCAACCTGGAATATGGTAAATCAAAATTTTGGTATTGATTCAAAAATGAGAATTGAAATATAAATACAATTCTCAAAAGAGAGTGTCGAAATTTAGGTACCGACTCCGAATATAGTGAATCAGAAATATAGGTACTGAATCGAAGATGTGAGAATTGAAATATAGGGACAATTCTCAAATTAGAGTGTCGGAATTTAGGTACTGACCTCGAATGTAGTGAATCAAAATTTAAGTACTCACTCAAAGATGTGAGAATTGAAATATAAGGATAATTCTTAGAAGAGAGTGTGAGAATTTATGTACCGACCTCGAATATGGTGAATCAGAATTTATGTACATATTTGAAGATGTTAGAATTAAAATATAGGGACAATTCTCAAAAGAGAGTGTCAGAATTTAGGTATCGACCTCGAACATAGTGAATAAAAAATATATGTACTGATTCGAAGATGTGAGAATTGAAATATAGGGACAATTCTCAAAAGATAGTGTCGGAATTTAGGTTCCGACCTCAAATATAGTTAATCAGAAATATAGGTACTGATTCGAAGACGTGAGAATTGAAATATAGGGACAATACTCAAAAGAGAGTGTCAGAATTTAGGTACTGACCTCGAATATAGTGAATCATAATTTAGGTACTGATTCGAAGATGTGAGAATTGAAATATAGAAATAATTCTCGAAAGAGAGTGTCGGAATTTAAGTACCGACCTCAATTATAGTGAATCGGAATTTAGGTACTGATTCACAAATGACAATTAAAATATAGGTACAATCATCAAAAGAGAGTGTTGGAATTTAGGTACCGACCTCGCATATAGAGAATCAAAATTTAGGTACTGATTCAAAAATGTGAGAATTAAAATATAGGGACAATTCTAAAAAGAGAGTTTGTTGTGTTGAATTTACAGAAATGTGTCATGTGAAAAGATTGACTTTTTTTTAAGAAGATTTGTAGAGTTTTGTGGGGCTTTGTGCAGAATGCAAAATTCCGCGGGGATATGAAGAGAGTTAATGCACATAAAGATGGTTGTGTTGCACGCACAAAGAGTAAGAAACTCCGAAACTGAGAGAATCCACTCAACAAATTCATTTTCTTTTCTTATTGTTTTTATAACATTTAATTTTTAAAAATATGTCTTTAAAATTTTAATTTTAGTTGGTTGATTTTCAAAATAAATTTGTTTTGTTGTTTGTTCATTTATGATTATTTTTATTTAAGTTTTATTTTATTGTTAAAGGTTTGTTGTTTCATTCTTCGTTCATTGAAATTCTGAACCAACGCATGGTTCGTGGCTTCCATCCATCGTACAAAAAGGAAATTGATAAAAAGGCATATTTCTGAGAGAAATCATCATTAATCTGCTCCAATCAAGATGTCACAGGTCAAACATAGTCTAACGCCTCAAAACGGTACAATATATAGTCCATATCAAAGTACATCTGAAACATCTCATACCAAGTATACATTGTAGGCTGAGTATGCTTGATACATATCATGTCGCTGTAAAAAAAAGTGAACCCTCTGAACATCTGTATCAGGTATGACGAGCTCCTGTTCGAGCAGACCTTCTAAGTCATGCTCCAGGAAAAGAGTTCCCTTCGCATGTACTTAGAGGTACAACCCTCTCATAGCTTATACGTAGCAGTTCTTCTAGTTTTGGGATTGGATGAAATCCATTTGGTGCTTTGCTGTCCTCCATCCTACGAAAAGTTATCGACACCCTACGGTGTCGCACCCCTGGGATGCAGTGCTTGGTGACATCTGCCTTGTTTCCTTTCATAACCAAAATTGAACCAACTGGCAGCGGAATCTCTACAACTCCTCCGAACTTGTCAGGGCAGACAATGTCAATTTCTTTTCCAAATAATATATTGCTTTTGCTCATGAATGAGACTGTGCAGAAGAAACTCACAAAAGTGTGGCGGTCTACATGGGGAGGGATGAAATCACCCTCATATCAGATGTTGATGATGCAACTATTCAGGACGCAGGTAGCTGGCAGTATGTTCCATCTGACCATCCTTTTGATCATTCAATTTATTATAAGAGGTAGTGGATCTACCTGGTCATGTCTGAGGATCCCCGACAGATTTTCTTGTCTGTCCGTTGTAAAATTATAACAGTAGCAGCACTGAATGGTGATTCTTCCTTTTCCTCTCATCCATTTCTTCGACTCAGAGTATGTTCTTCCCATGAGAAGGCCTGCATGCAGTCAAGAATGCTTCTTTCGTCACTTTCAGAGAAGACCCTGGTATACAGCTCCAGGTCTTCCAGTATGTTGATGAATCTTCCTTGGACTTCCTCATAGAATTCAAATTCTCTTTTATTCACTTTGCTCATTTTATAGTACTCCATCGTGCTAGGAGTCGGCAACTATCACGGGCATTCCTCCATCTGGACATTGTCAGGAACCCAGGCTGGTGCTGACTCATCTGGAACATGTGATTCAACATCTAAAGGGATGTACGACCGTGGACTTCATGGTATATACTCGTGTGTCCCTAATGGAACGTATGGCTCATCCATCAGAAAATCTACGGTTTGAGACCCATTGGTGGTGGAGGTATACACCTCCAATGTACTGTAGCTTTGTAGATGTAGGACATTGCAGTTCGAGCATTCTACAAATGCCCCTTTGGTCGATTTCCCTACAGGTATCTCGGTGTTGCACATCAAGCAACCCGTGCATAAGGCATCTGAAGTTGATGGTGTCTCTGGCACTGTGATGAACCCCGGTTCTTCATCTGTGGTGGGTAGGCTGGAAGAAGTCTCTTTCATGTCTAGATCAAAGATATTCCCCTCAAGAAAAGGGGTGAGTAAGTTGTTTGCTTCCTTCTGACGTCTGCGTTCTTCCAATAGAAAAGCCCTCTATTTTTTTGCGGCTGACATCTGTCAGTCGTTCATTGTTGGTGGCTACTAGGCCTCCGGCTGATGTAGCTATCATGGATGGCAGATGGTTGGGCTCCTCCCATGGGTCCTGCTCTATCATCATGTTCTTTCTTTTATGTGATGTATTGTCTTTGGCGGCCACCCTCAATAGTGAAGGCAATCCCTCTTTTTCTCAGCAGCTGACTACATTCATCAGAGGACCTTCGTAGTCCATATCAACTTGGTTAAAGTCTATGTTGAATTCTATGGTGCCACCCTGCGGTGCCATATCCTCATTCAATGCAAGGCTCCAGCCATCCTTGAAAGCGAAGATCAGCCTTTGTCCCGACATCTTTCTGCAGACGACAGGAAAAATGCCAGTGGGCCAAAACTTGGCATGAAAGAGAACAAAATAAAGTATTTAAAGTGAATTTTATTTTATTTTGGTGAAGAGAATTGTTTATTTTTTGTATGAATTTTGTTTAATTTAGTGGAATATTAAGTTCAAAAGTAGAAAGGAGAAAATTTGAAGTTTAAAATTTTTCTCAAAATTTTCATTATATTGAGGTTAATTACAAAACTTGGACCCGGTCATAGACATTTGACCACATAGATAACCCCAAAAAGATCAATCTTTCAAAGTTTCAAAGCAAGCGAAGGCAAGCAGCATTAGGTAGCGTAATAGGTTTTCAGGTATCATCCATTTATTGGTAACATGGGTCTTTCACCCTGGAAGTTCACTAACTGGTAGGCTCCTCCTGTGTAGACCTTTTCAACGACAAATGATCCCTCCCAAGTTGGCTCAAATTTTCCACCTATTTTGCGGCGTGCAAGAACAAGTCTTTTGATCATAAGTACGTGGTCACCAACTTTGATGCCCTTGGGTGAACCAATTTGTCATGGGCTTATACCATTTTTGCTTGATAAAACTCAAAGTGTTGTTGTGCTTCTAGTCATTTTACCTCAAGATTTTCCAGTTCTTCAAATATGAGTTTTGCACTTTTTCCTATCGTGAGTTGGTTGGCAACAACAACTCTAAGAGACGGTGTCTGGATTTCTAGCGGTAGCACGGCCTCGGACCCGTACACGAGCATATAGGGTGTACACTGATTGGGAGTCCTGAAAGTCGTCTGGCAGGCGCATAAGGCTTATAATAGTTTGTTGTGCCAATCCCTTTTGATTTCATCCATTGTTTCTTC
The DNA here is from genome assembly GCA_002079205.1 of Phalaenopsis hybrid cultivar. Lineage (NCBI taxonomy): Eukaryota > Viridiplantae > Streptophyta > Magnoliopsida > Asparagales > Orchidaceae > Phalaenopsis > Phalaenopsis hybrid cultivar. The sequence goes on along the minus strand of JXCR01138466.1, from coordinate 231,349 downwards.
AAAATCTGTATTAATTTTTTATTGAAGGATTCAGCCATACCATTTGCTCTAGGATAATAAATCGTAGAGTATCTCCAATCTATCTCATGACTTTTGAAGAAATTATTGATTTTGGTGCTTTTGAAAGTTGTCGCATTGTCAGAAATTATTCTTCGTGGTACTCCGAAACGGTAGACAATTTGGCATTTGAAGAATTGAAGGACGTGCTATGTCGTAACCTCACGCAACGGTACTACCTCTGCCCGTTTAAAGAAGTAATTTGTAGCGGTAAATATAAAACTGTGTCCTTTAGAAGATGGAGGGTCTATCAAACATATTATGTCTGTGCCCCAACACTCAAATGGCCACGAGGCAACAGTTGGTTGTAGCAAATTTGGAGGTTGGTGTAAGACCACCCCATGCAGTTGACATTGGTGACATTTTCTGGCTGTACCCATACAATCGGACATCATTGCTGGCCATTATTATTTGAGTCTTTTGATCTTCATTTTAATTTTTGTCCCTGACTGATGAGTGCCACACAGTGCAGCATGTACTTTCTTGACAATATTCTGGGCTTCGGCTTTGTTCAAACACCGTAGCCACATCTGGTTGAGTGATCTTCTGTAGAGAGCATTTCCCATCAGGGCGTAAGACATGGCCCTTCTTGAGATATGATGTGCTTCAGACTTGTCTTCTGGCAGCTTTCCAGTATTCAAATATTCTATTAATGGCTTGCGTCAATCTTCATTGATGTTTGCAACTATATTTATTGCTTCTTCTTTTCCAAGCTTGTGTAAAGTTTTGAGGTTGATTTGAGACAAGACATATCTTCCTTGTATTGTGATTTCAATGGAATCCTCCGAGGGACATGTCATTTCCTTAGCGATTTTTCTAGAGCGTTGGCATGGGCGTTATCTCCCATAGCAATCCGGCAGAAAATTACATCGAGGATCTGCTCTAGTAGCTTCATTGTGTACTAATGGTACTCTGTAATCTTGGTTTCAAAATTTTGTATTGTCCAGCGACTTGCTGGATGATGAGTTAAGAGTCGCCATAAATGGCAATGTTCGTTATATCCATTGAGATTGTCACTTCCAATCCGGTGACTAAATCTTCATATTCTGTTTCATTGTTGGTGCGCGACTCTGTCAGGTGGTATGTGAACCTCAACGTACACTTATCTGGCGTGATAAAGATCAAACTGATCCCTGCTTTACCTGGTATAACTGTGTCTGATCTTTTGTCTCTTTTGGCTGACGAAGCGCCATCGAAGTACATTTTCCAGCATTGCACACCAGAGAATTCCATTTGTAGTATTTGCTCGTCTGGTAACTTGTCATTGAGAGAGGACACAGCTGGCAGTGGGTGTGCAGCGAGAAGGCCTGCTAGTATCTTTCCCTTGATAGCACAGAGGGGAACAAAAGTTGTGTCAAATTACAATAAGATCACTTATCATCTTGCTAAATGTCCGGAGAGTGTTGGTCAGGTCATCAGATATTGCAACGGATTATCTTTCGAGATTAGGGTAATTTTAAGAGAAAGCATGTAATGTCCAAGCTTTTGAGTGGCAAAAATTAATGTCAGACAATGCTTCTTAATAGGTGGATATCTTATCTCCATCGGTATTAGGCGACGACTCAAGTAGTAGAGGGCATTTTCCTTACCCTCATCATGGACTTGGGCTAAGAGGGCTCCAAGAGAGTCGTCTAAGGCTGCGGTATAAAGTATCAATAGTTTCCCTCGAATAGGGGTTGCTAAAACAGAATGTGTCATTAGATGTTTTTTAACATCCTCAAAGGCACGCTGTCATTTCTCTTCCTAAAAAAATTTGACGTCATTTTTAATTAATGCCTGACACCTACCTGAGAGATTAGAAATAAAGCGTCTCAGATATGCCAAATTACCTTGGAAGGAACGTAGTGGTTTCAAGGTTTTATGAGGAGGCATTTCTAAGATAGCTTTAATTTTATTCGGGCCGATCTCGATTCCCCGATGACGGACAATGAATCCTAGAAATTTTCCAGAATTAACGCTGAAGGCGCACTTTATAGTATTCATTTTAAGGTCATATTGTTGTAACCATTCAAACACGATCCTCAAATTGTACAAATGCTCTATTTTTTGTTTACTTTTGATGACCAAATCATCCACATAGAATTCTACTTTGTTATGGATGAGATCGTCAAAAATCTTTGTCATTGCACGCTGATATGTTGCTCCGGCGTTCTTTAGGCCGAACGACATCACTGTGTAGCAGAAAATTCCAATCGGTGTTCTGAAGGCTGTAAGTGCTGCATCCTCGGGAGCCATCTTGATTTGGTTGTATCCCGACGATCCAACCATGAAGGAAAAAATTTTGTGTGTTGAGATGATATCCACCATCATTTCTAGTATTGGTAGTAGAAACTCGTCTTTTGGACATGCCTTAATCAAATCTCTGAAGTGGACACAGACATGGATCTGTCCATTTTTCTTCTTAACAGGTACAATGTTAGCTAACCACGTGGGGTATTGTTCTTCTTTTACAAAGTTGGCATCTATTTATTTATTCACCTAGGTGATGACTTGTTGTTCTATTTTGAGGCACATTCTCCTGGGAGCTTGTTTTACTGGGGTTATTTTCTTGTCCAGCTCGAGTTTATGAACTGTAATATCTGCTGACAGTCCTGGCATTTCATCGTAGCTCCATGTGAAGCAATCTTTGAATTTTGTTAATAGTTTGATAAATTCTGAATATTCTTCGTCATTGAGTAGAGAACTTATAAATGTAGGTCAGGGTTGTTCTTCAGTCCCAAGGTTAATCTCTTTCAATTCATCAATGGTAGATTTAATTTCCTCCTCAAATTATGACGNATTTTGCTGAAAAGGCATTATTTCTAATAAAGCATGGATTGATAAGTGGAATGCAAAATTTAAATCATTTTACTAAATTAAAATTTAAAGTAAAAATTTACTTAAACATAGGGTTGTAAACGAGCCGAGCTTGAGCAAGCTCAGGCTTGGCTCTTGTTCGGCTCGTTCGAAATAGCTCGTGTTTGAAATCAACTCGTTTTTGAAATTGGCTCGTGAACAGTGTGTTCATGCTCGGCCCGATTTAAATATTCAGCTCGTGTTCGGCTTGAAATTGACTCGTAAAAATTAAATTAAAAAATATAGATGTAAAGTGTGGGATTGGAACCTTGACCAATTGAATACCACAAAAAGTATTAACCACATTATTACACGAGATGTTATAATTTAAAAAATATATAATATATTATTATATAAATAATATACGTAATATATTATTATAAAAATAGTCATATATATATA
>JXCR01138466.1:122342-212770 GCA_002079205.1 Phalaenopsis hybrid cultivar | reverse complement strand
TGGCAGCTGGCACAGGTTTTGCTCTGTTAGGGTTTGGGCACTGATGGCCCCATCCCGGCGGTGTTGTAGAGCTAGGTGGTGGTGCTTTGTGTTTCTGCCTCAAGAAGATCTTCTGACTTAGATTAAAGTTTTGGAATTTTTCTTTGCTTTGGGCCTTCCTGAGCAAAATCTTTTTGAATTTTGGCTACTGTTCCATTTCCTGCTAAGCTAAGTGGGTTGTTAGTTTGGTTTCTCTTACTGGTACGCTGATTCTCCCTAGTTGGTTTGTTAATGGTACTTGCTTTTCCATGGGTTGGCTGCTTCCTATCCGATTTCTATTGCATTGGTTCATACATGTATTGATGTAGTTGCCAGTGGGTTTGTGGTTGCTAAGTCCTTTGAGCACTTGGTGTTACTACAGGCCCTCCATGATGTTGCTACAGGAAAGGGGGCTTGTCCTTATATTAGTGCATTATGGTTGAAGGATGGAGAGCCAACCATCATGTTTTCCACACAAGAAATTCAATATCTTAATGACTCAATTAAATTCACTCTAATAGGCAAATTTTAGTATGGACACCCTAAGATGGACTATGTAAGGAAATACTTTGAAGAGCTAAAGCTCAATGGTTCCTGGAAGTTGGGCTCAATGGATGGCAGTCACTTGTTAATTAAACTATCCACTGAGGAGGACTATTAAAGAATGTTTGCTAAACAATCTTTACTCATCAATGGAACCCCCATGAAACTGTTGAAGTGGACTCCTGGGTTTGATCCCAATAAGGAGCCCCCAATTGTCCCAATATGGTTTAAACTCCCTAATCTCCCAATTCAGTACTATCCTCATAATGTGTTTTTTAACATCAGCAGAGCTCTTGGGTATCCTTTGAAAGTAGATGCTCTAACTTACAATGTGGCCAGACCTACAGGGGCTAGAGTTCTTGTAGAAAGAAACATAACACTTCTAGATATTGAGACTGACTGGATTGGATCAGAAGAAGAAGGATTCTGGCAGAGAATTGTTGTGGAATAAAGACCTATTTATTTTTCTCATCATATAATGTTTGTACATAATTTAGAGAATTGTTATAGACTTCATCCACCTACAAAAAAGAAGAATTCTGACAAAGTATGGGAAATGTAGTTGCAACTAGTCATATAGAGGCAATTGAACAGGGGGAGAAAAGGGTTTTAGGTGAGGAAGCTTTTGAGACAGATGCTAATTCTACACAACATCAGTTTGATTTGCAAACGAATCCAGTTGGTGCAGAGATGGAGAACAATGCTAAATGTTCTAGTGCTAAAAAGAGATTGTTGGAGGATAATACTCAAGAAGAAAGAATATTAGATATTAATCCACGTAAGATTGATAACCCTACACTTAATAGTTTTAAAGATGTGTTAACTGATGAATGGAAAGTTCAAAAGTGCAACAGGAAGAAGAAAGGGAGTTTGGAAGTAAAACAACAATTGGATGGGCCTTCCATAATTCCACAAGTGGAACCTCATCCAAGAACTAGAGGGAAGGGGAGAACCTTTTCTCAATGTTCTATGTTGGAATATAAGAGGAGTGGCTCATCCCTCCTCACTCAAGAGACTGAAATATCTCATTACAACTCATAAGATTCAGTGCTTTCGTCTCCTAGAGCCCATGGTCACAAAATATCCTCATAACATTGTAAAAAAGTTTCCTAAGTTTACTCATTGTGCAAACTTGAATAAAAAAATCTAGCTTTTTGTAAGATCTGAGTTATAGTGTTCTATGTTATTTAATCATTCACAGTTCCTACATATCCAGTTTTATATTGGAGCTCATGTGGGGTATGCTACTTTTATATATACCAACATCTTAGCTAGTCAACAATAAACCCTTTAGTAGGATTTATTGCATCTGGATCAGTCTATAGATTCCTTTCAGATTTTGGGAGGAGACTTTAATTGTATTACTTCTCCTACTGGAAAAAGAGGGGGTAATGCTCCTTTGCCTTCAGCCATGGACAGGTTCAATGATTTCATTCAAAATGCTACACTTTTTGATCTAGGCTTTTAAGGTCAACAATTTACATGGAGGCGGGGCATCTTGTGGGAGAGATTGGATCGAATGCTTGTCAATTCTAAATGGCTTCAGACATTTCCTTATACTATTGTCTCACACCTTACTATGGTTGAATCGGATCACAGACTATTACTTTGCTCCATCCAAAACTCAACTAAACCTGTTAGTACTCCCTTTAGATTTCAAAACATGTGGACTTTACATCTTAATTTCCTTCAGGAAATTGACAAGGCTTGGATTTCTGAACCTAACTGTAATCCTTGGATTCAACTTTGGAAATTGCAAAAGAAAGTAACTATGTATCTTAGAAGGTGTAATTGGAAGAAGTTTGGGAATATTAATGAGACTCTTGTTGCTGCTCAGGAGGAGGTTTACAGATTAGAAGAAGGTTTCCAATTGGGCCTAAACACTAAAGCTGAGGTGCACCAAGCAAATGAGAAACTTCTTTCTCAAATTAACTATCATGAGAGTTTTCTTAAGAAAAAGGCAGCTATCTCTGAGTTCACTGAGGGAGATAGAAATCCAAGCTTTTATCACGTTTGTATTAACTTCAAGAGAAAATGCAATATGATCCTTTCCATCACTAACTCTAGTGGTGAGAATCTCACCACTAATGAGGAAATTGTTCAAGATGTTGTTAACTATTTCCAAAATATTTTCACCAGCAAGCAAACAGATAGAACCTCAATTGAGACTTATCTCTTCTCTGACTGTCAAGATTATGTACAAAGCTTAAATATGACTAATATACCTTTGAAGGAGGAGATTAAAACTCAATTGATGGGCAGAAGTCTGCTGGGCCTGATGGGTTTACCTCCACCTTCTATAAAGCTACTTGGTCCAAACCAGAAAAGATATTATTCTAGCTATTTAGAATTTTTTCAATGGGGTGGATCCTCCCAAGTATTTCACTTCTTCCATTATCACTCTGATACCAAAAAATTAGACTAGGAAAAGTTTGGGTGACTTCAGGCCCATCAACTTATCTAATGTTATCTCAAAATTAATCAGTAAGATTATAGTTTTCAGGCTCCAACCATAGCTCCAAAATCTCATTTGTGATAATCATGTTGCTTTTGTTAAGCAGAAATATTACAGAAATATTTTATTGGCACAAGAGCTTTTACTTGACCTTGACAGGAAATGCAGAGGGGGGAATGCCATTTTCAAGCTTGATATAAGGAAGGCTTATGATACTATCAATTGGGAATTCATTTTGGAGACTTTATCTGCTAGGGGATTCACTGTGGATTTCATTAATCTAGTTGATAGATGGTTAAAATTAATGCTTATTCTATCCTGATCAATGGAAAATGTCATGGTTTCTTCACTGCATCCAGGGGAATTAAACAAGGAGACCACTTGTCTCCTACTATCTTTATTTTAGCCTTGGATTATTTTTCAAGATTATTAAATAAAATGTTTACTGCTTCATCTTTTTTAGCTTATCATCACAGATTCAATATCAACATAAGCCATCTGGCCTATGCCGATGATATAATAATCTATTCTAAAGCATCCAAAAATGCTATCAAGACACTCTATAAAGGCCTTAAGCATTTTCAACAAACCTCGGGTATGGATCTAAACAAGCAGAAATGTCATGTTTATATTAGTGCTAACACAACTTCTCAGATCAAGCATTGGATTTCTGAATACACTGGATTTAGCATTGCTTCTCTTTTTATTAAGTATCTTGGAGTTCAGTTAATTAAAGACAGATCCAAGCAAACTCAATTCCATGATGTTATTGATCAGATCAAGGCCCAGCTTAATTGCTGGACAAATTCATTCTTATCAAATGGAGGGAGAATTACTCTATTGAAAAGCATATTGACTGTCATGCCTTCCTATGTCTTCCAGATGTTCACTATGCAAAAATGTACACAAGTGCTTCTTGGCAGAATTTTTAACAAATTCCTATGGGCTGGGCAAAAGAAACAATACCACTGGCTACCTTAGTAGAAATTTTGCAAACACCTTCAGGCTAGAGGTTTGGGCTTCAAGTATTTTGAGCATTTGAGCTTCATTAACCTTTGAAAGCTATGGATCAAATTCAGGACCCAAGATAGTCTTTCAGCTAAATAAATGGGGAAGTACTGCAAGTGTGTACATCCAACTCTTGTCACCAAGAAATTGGGGGATTCCAGGATTTGGTCCAAGATGCTGAGTATCAAAAGTCAGGTTGAAGACTTGTTCATTTGGGAGCTGGGAGAGGGTCAAATCAACTTTTGGTTGGATCATTGGGTGTGCAATAGGGAGAAGCTTGCCCGCACTACCCCCAATCCCAACTATCATAGTCAGGTTAAAAACTATTGGTCAGAGAAACAGTGGAACTGCATATTGCTAAACACTATACTATCTAGGGAGCAGGTTAGGTTGGTGAAGGACACTAATTTTTCTCCTAATTAAAAAGATAAACTTAACACCAAACAAGCCCCAACACAGAAACTGGTTGCATGCATTTACAATAATTTTTTTCATCGGAATCAGCATTCCATAGTTTTTCAAAAAGTTAAAATTTATCTTTTTCCATTTGTTTTGGTAAGTGTCTCTGTTTTACCATTCCATAGGTTTTCAAAAAGTTGAAATTTATCTTTTGGCATTTGTTTTGGTAAGTGTACCTGTTGAATTAATTTTTGAACACAAGGCGAGAAGTAACCAAAAGGCAATTTCATTAATTCATTAGAATCAACATCTAAATTTACATGTTTCACAAGCTCAATAGAGGTAGAAGTATGATAAAACTTGATCGGCTTTGAACCAACACTACGGACTTCCTTGACCTCTAAACTCTCGACTATTTGCGGAAGAATCGGAGTANAGTAGAGGTAGAAGCACGGTAAAATTTGATCGGCTTTGAACCAACGCTACGGACTTCCTTGACCTCTAAACTTTTGACCTTTTGAGGGAGGAACAGAGTAAGGGTCATAACATTCACATAGTGGTTTATCCGATCATACATTGTTTTATATTCATTCCTCTCTGTATCTTCTAGGGATATCTCGTACTGAGGTTTCTTCTGCTTTATCATCATTATTTTGACTTCAGAACTATCTTCATCACCAATGTTGATAGTTAGTCTGGTCCGTTCAATAATTAAATTGATCTTTCCTCNCTTTATCGAGGCAATCCTCTTCTGACTCACCAGTAACAACCATGCAAAATTCAGAATCATCAACTGATCCGACTGTACCAAATTTGAGTCCCTCTTTTGAATTTGGAGTTCAACTTTTACCATTCCATAGGTTTTCAAAAAGTTGAAATTTATCTTTTGGCATTTGTTTTGGTAAGTGTACCTGTTGAATTAATTTTCGAGAAGTAACCAAAAGACAATTCTATTAATTCATTAGAATCAACATCCAAATTTACATGTTGGATGTCATGTATGCAGTGTGAGCAACATATGAGTTAAAATACTCATATATTAAGCATGATGCTGTTGTGATTGTTCTTTCATGCCTTTCTCGAACGTTGTTATTCATTGTTTTAATTCTAAAAGACGACAGACACAAATAAATAACTTGAATTAGAAAGGATTATATTTATAAAAAAATAATCTGTATGAGTTATAAAAACATTGCCATATATAGAAAAGATAATGAGAAACGGTAGCACTACTACATGACAAATAACAACTCCTACACTTCTATAAGTCCAACATAAATAGCAAATAAAAAATAATATAATAGTCATACATCCCTATTGTTATCAATGTAATGTAAGTATACTATCATACTCTCAGGCACCATTGACATAAAGAAATCTCTCCTAGTGANTTAGTTGATCAATAGAGTCATCCTCTATATCGAGGCAACCCTCTTCTGACTCACTAGTAACAACCATGCAAACTTCAGAATCGTTGACTGGTCCGACTGTACCAAATCCGAGACCCTCTTTTGAGTAGGGAGTTTGACTTTTAACATTCCATAATTTTTCAAAAAGTTGAAATTTATCTTTTGACATTTATTTTGGTAAGTCTAGTATTCCACAATTTTTCAAAGTGTTGAAATTTATCTTTTGGCATTTGTTTTGGTAAATGTATAGTATTCCATAATTTTTCAAAGAGTTGAAATTTATCTTTTGGCATTTGTTTTGGTAAATTTCGTAGCATTCCATAGTTTTTCAAAAAGTTGAAATTTATCTTTTGGCATTTGTTTTGGTAAGTTTCCTTTTACCATTCTATAATTTTTCAAAAAGTTGAAATTTATCTTTTGGCATTTGTTTTGGTAAGTGTCCAGGTACCATTCCATAGGTTTTCAAAAAGTTGAAATTTATCTTTTGGCATTTGTTTTGGTAAGTGTACCTGTTGAATTAACTTTTGAACATAAGGCGAGAAGTAACCAAAAGGCAATTCCATTAATTCATTAGAATCATCATCCAAAATTACATGTTTTTCAAGCTCAGTAGAGGTAGAAGCACGGTAAAATTTGATCAGCTTTAAACCAACACTACGGACTTCCTTAACCTCTAAACTCTCAACATTTTGAGGGAGAATCAGAGTAAGGGTCATAGCATCATACATTGTTTCATATTCATTCTTCTCTGTAACTTCTAAGGATATCTCGTACTGAGTTTTCTTCTATTTTGTCATCATTATTTTGTCTTCGAAATTGTCTTCATTACCAATGTTGATAGTTGGCCTAGTTCATTCAACGATTAAGTTGATTCTTCCTCATACACGTCCCCGGCATCGACCTCAGGTGCGCAAACTAAAAGAACCTCCACCAACTCGTTGTAAGGGACTGGTGGAAGATTTTTGAAGTAGGTTGAATGGTTTCCTCTTTGTGATTTTTCTGAATTTTCATCTTTATTTGTGACAATTTCATGAGAGAAGACTGTTTTTTTTAAGGCACGTAGTAGACAGCATCTTCATGGATACCAACTTCGTGCACTGAAAATGGCTGTAAGATTCAATTTTTTTTACCATCTTTGCAGTACTTGATGCATTAGTGTAAGGATGATGGAACCATGCTGTGCTCATGAATCCATGGTTGACCCAGTAGAGATTTAAAAGATATCTCCACATCGATGATATGAAATTTAGCGGTTGTCACGATTTCTCTAATATTTATAAGTAATGTAATTAATCTAAGGGCTTTTTCTCCCTTTCGGTTGAATCCTCTTAACATCATTTTTTTGTCCGTAAGCTCTTGAGTATCGATTTCCAAAAAGGCCAATGTCCGTAGGCTCATCAAGTTAAGAGATGATCCAGGATCTACTAAAACTCTGGACAGCACAAATCTGTCGATGTTGATGGAGATGTAGAGTGGATGGTTGTGGTCGGCGGTACCGAGCAACAAGTCTTTATGTGTGAAGGTTACCCCAGGTTGTTCTTTCAACGAACAAACTTCATCTGAGGATGTGTTGGCTAACTAAGCTAAGAAAATCTCTGTGTCAAGCAAAGATGTAGGCAGAGTCCCTCATCTCTATTGACAGGATAAGTGCGTCGTAGATGCTGAATCAGGCCGACAACTTCCTAAGATGAGCTAGCACGTTGTAATACAATTTGTATGAACCTTAAATATTATCTTGATTATGTGGTTCTTCCACCGGTGGAGGTGGAGGTATCTCTTCTCGGGTAATTATCTGCTTTCCTTTATCTGTTGGAGTTGTTCTTGGTTGTAACACTTTTCTGCTCTTTAAGATAACTTCCTTGATTTCTTCTTCTTGAGCTACCATTGTTGAATCTTTCGGTGTCTCCTCTTTGTCAGAAAGATCTAGGTTGATGGTAAGTGGTGTACCATGGTGGTTGAGAATTGGCTCTCCCCATGCTGTCGTAAGCGGTATCGTTGATGTCTTCTTCTGTATTGTTAAAGAGTTCATCAGACTCAAGTACGATTTGAGGATCATTTTAGGAATTGATATCAAAGTTAGATTGGTCATAATCAGTTATTTTATCACTAGAAACAGATAAAACGTAGCTGAAATCACAATCATTATATTCATAAGACCACAGAGGGACAAAAAGATAATCATACAAAGTTAAGGGTTTGAGGATTCTTCCCCGAATCTGAGACAACTAATCTGGTATAGGTGGCTCCTATCCTACCCCCGGTGCTATCAATCTTTGTAGTGATTCTTTTCTTCTTCTTCTTTGTCCTTGACGATGTAGGATCTCTTGATGAAACCTTCATCTTGGGCTTGGTTTGCTGTGGACTCTGAATGGAGGCTTGTCTTAATGCATACTGGATCTTGTTTAGTATTTTCTTGTATGATCTACTCCATACCTCATTCCATCCTTCTTCTCTGGTATATGTAGAAGATTGTTTTGATGAATCCTATATTTGATTGAGGACCCTTTTGAGTTCGTCCCAAGTTGTACTCAATCCATATGTTCCAGTATACAGATCAATTGGGGAGATTGGCTCTACCGAAATCATATTTATGGAACCTTTTTCAGGTTCTCTTAAATATTATTTTGGGATTATCATGTTCCCTTCTTTAAGATTCATCTCGAGCCAGTCCTTAAAGACGAAGCATCCCTCTATAGTGTGTCTGAGCAACTTATGGCATGGGTAATAATTTGGTTCATTTTTCCTACCCACCTCTTTAGGCTTCTTCGGGTCTGGTAGTCTGAATTCTAGTTTCTTCATCAGACTTCTGAATATTTTAGGTATAGCTTCATCTTTGAAAGAATACACCATTTTACATCGTTCTAACAGGGACATTTTCTTATCCTCTATTAGAGGTGATCCTTCTTGAGGTGGTCGCTGGTTGGATTGACTACTCTAATTCTGAGCATACTGTGACGAAGACTGGCAAGGATCTTCTGCATATATCTTCTTTGGTTGCTTTCCTTTTTTGATGGTCGCTACTACTTCTGATTTCTTTTCGAACACTCTGGTCACCTTAGCTATTTCGTGTGACTCTATGTACTTGATTTCTTCTTGAAGACTGCTGACTTTATTGAGTAGCTTCTCAAAGGATTTAATGGTGAATCCCTTGAGCATGAAAGCTACTGGTCCATGAATACTCTTGTATAGAATTTCAATCGCATGATGTTCCTGTAGCTGAGGTTCATATTTCATGCTAAGGTTTCTCCACCTCAAAATATTGTCCACCAAAGTTTTTCTAGGTTTTTATTTTTCCATCATGAGCTTTCCAATAGACACATGATGTTGCGCCCAGACGAATCTTTTCACAAACATCTATTCCAACAAGAAAAATGTTTTAACTGACTCGTTGGGCAAGTCAGCTTACCAGTCGAAAGCAATTCCTGACAAGTTGCCAACGAACTGCTGGAAAAGTAGAGCTTCACTATTCCTCGTGTTGCCACCGCTGGCTCAGAAATGTGTTATATGTTATCTGGGATTCCCAATCTCATCAAATATCTTGAAGTTTGGGGCCACAAAACCCTTAGGTAAAGGCAAGGCATCGAATTCCTCTAGGTAAGGTCTACCCTTCAAAATTAATGCACCACACTTAGATTGGGTTAAGGCATCCCACACTTGTTCAACAATTTTCTTGAATTCCTTTTCTGGTATAACAGCTAATGGAGAATCCTTTCTATGTTGCTTGTCTCTGTTCACTGAAGCAACCTCTCTTCTTTCATTTGTGATGTGTATGATCTCCGGCTGATTGATCTCTGGAGAAGCCAAATGTGGGACTTGTGAATTCCCCTGAATAGTGGCCATGGCGGACATGGCTGAGACCATTTCTTCTATTCCTTTTTCCAGTAGACTAACTTGTTCATCCCTTAGGAGGATAGCCCTACGCAGTTCATCTACGGCGTTCTCTTCGGTGAGAGGTTGAGCCTCACACATAGATGTGGCTACTCTATTTTCAATTACATGAACTTCCATGAAATCTTCCTCCAGGTAATCATTGTAATCAAAATATTGCTCATGGCTATTGACGAAAACTCTGTGTTCCCGAGCCAACTCAGAAATCTCGATCCTGAACTTCTCAACTTTTTCTCCAATTATTGATTCCTTGATCTCTTTAAGATCTGAGGGACCCTAATGAACCTCCTCTTCTTGTTCCTCCATCTCACTGGCTATTGTTGCACAATGTTAGATATTTCATACCCTGACCTCATTCCATGTTCTTGTCCCGCAGGCTTATTGGACTGTATCGGTGCAGCGATCTTGGGTACCCATACCTTTTTCTTTTTCAACGATGATGTCTCAGGATGGAGTGACTTAGTAGTAACATCGGTATATCGAGGGAAAGTATGCTCCCCGTGGTGTAGACCAGCTACAGTACCAGGTAATCATCTTGTATTTGCCTTTGAGATTGTAGAAATATCTCCAAAATGGGTGACAAGTAAGATTTTTGGACCCAGTCTCGACTTAACCGGTCAACGGCCTGTGATCCTGGTGGCTGTATAATCAGTAGTAATCACTGCGGTATCAACTCTATTCCCTAAATAGAACCAAATGGGGATTCGAGTAGGTGGCACTCCAGTTGTCTTGTGAGACTGTATGGCGGACGTGACGTCCTTCAAAATTTCCTTCTTCATGCAAGGCAAAATTGCATGTCCCACTCATTTAAGTAACACGCAAACTGAACATGCTTCTTTGGCAGCTAAACTTTTGAAAACTACATTAACTCGGGCAATAGGAGTGAGCTTCTTTCTCTCCTCACCATGTCCATGAAGTGGTGGTAATGTGACGGTGATTTTTTGGATACTCTCGTATCCATCGGTATCCGTCAGAGGATAGAATCTACTCCCTCTTACGAGTGGATAAATTTCTAGTAATCCTTCCTCATCTTGATGAGGCTCCTCCTCAATGGGTGTCTTCTCAGGAGCTTGGGCTTTGATGGCCCTCCGAACCCTTCTATTACGGCTCCTTTTTTGGTTTGGTTCAGTGGTACAGTCCTTGAGCTTGATCCAATTTCAAACACGGGTGGTGGGACAGTTAATCCCTCAGTCGGATCCTCAACAGTCATTACTTCTTTCCCCTTGGCAGCAACAGGGATAACAGGTTTGGCGGGTGCCGTGACGGCTATAGTTTTGGCCTTCTTGCAGGCAGGGAAGTCTAGTTCAGGTTGAATTCTGCAGACGGTTCCTGTATTTCTGGAGCAACAATTTTCATCACTACAAATAGGGCTTTCCCGAGGATGACCTTGAGATCTTCCAATCCGGCTCCAAATTTGATGGTAGGAGCGAGGTTACAGGCTTCGTGGCTCGTTAGCAGGTTGCAAAAAAAGGTCAGCNAGTCCTCAAGCTTGATCCGATTTCAAACACGGGTGGTGGGACAGTTAATCCCTCAGTTGGATCCTCAATAATGATTACTTCTTTCCCCTTAGCAGCAACGGGGATAGCAGGTTTGGCGGGTGTCGTGACGGCAGTAGTTTTGGCCTTCCTGCAGACAGGAAAGTTTTAAAGGTAGTTCATGTTAAATTCTGTAGAAGATTTGTGTATTTATGGAGCAATAATCTTCATCACTACAAACGGGGCTTTCCAGAGGATGACCTCAAGATCTTCAAATCTATTTTCAAATTTGATGGTAGGAGAGAGGTTGCGGGCTTTGTGGCTCGTTGACAGGTTGCAGAAAAATGTCAGCGTTGGGTAGGACATTGTAGTAGGCTTTAAAACAGAAAGTTTTAGGGTTAGCTATATGGCCAAAACCTCATAATTTTTAGTGCAAGCACTGAAGGTAGAGGTTGATCTATAGACCGGGCGGGTCTTAATTTATGGGTATTTTAAAATTTTGTTTAAGAAAAATCAAGTGGTGGAAAATTTAATTAATATAAGAAAATTTTAAAGTGTGCACAGCACAACACGATTTGGTTTAATTTTTAGAATAGAAAATCAAATTTAGAAGGGAGATGTGAAGTATTTTAAGACCCAGTGCGGGACCCACTTAGTGGCACACAATGCCCAGGTGGAACTAGTCTACCGACACACCTATTGGGGGTCCAACCCCACATAAAAAATTTAAAGAGTCCTTAATGGCCTCCTGAACCCCTTTGTTCAAAGATGGTTTAACAGATAGTCCTGAAGTCCAAGGAGTTAGTCGTACTTTCCCAAGAGAGAAATGGGTAGAGTATGCCAACGGAAGAATGGTAATTTGGTCCAAGAGGGATATGGACAAATTACCGATGTGTGAAGAAAATATTTCTTCATTTGTATGGAGAAAAAAGCTTGTCCCCAGCGGATTCGCAAGAAGTTGTCGGTCACCAGAATCAAGATCCTGTCGCCCACCTTGGAAGTACGTTTTAATTTACATATATATTTAGTTTTAGAAAAATACGAAATCAAAAAGACCCCATATTTTTCATAGTTTAAATGAAAGAGCGTTGTACCTCAAATCATGTATCAATCCCGAAGGATAAACACAAGACTTGAGGATAAGGCTCAATCAAATTATCTAAGGAATACATGACATCCATTTGGTCTGCGAAACCTTTGTATTTGCCGACAAGTTCCCTTATTTAATATAAACNGAAGGTAGAGGTTGATCTGTAGACCGGGCGGGTCTTAATTTATGGGTATTTTAAAATTTTGTTTAAGAAAAACCAAGAGGCAGAAATTTTAATTAATATAAGAGAATTTTAATGTGCACATAACACAGCACAATTTAGTTTAATTTGTAGAATAACAAATCAAATTTGGAAAGGAGATTTGAAGTATTTTAGGACCTAGTGCGGGTCGCATTTGGTGGCAGACAATGCCCAGGTGGAACTAGTCCACCGAGACATCTATTGGGGGTCCGACCCCACATGAAAATTCAAAGAGTCCTTAATGACCTCTTGAACCTCTCTGTTCAAAGATGGTTGAACAGATACCCCTGAAATCCAAGGAGTTAGCCGTACTTTCGCAAAACAGAAATGGGTAAAGTATGCCAACGTAAGAATGGTAATTTGGTCCAAGAGGGACATAGACATATTACCGATTTGTGAAGATAATATTTCTTGATTTGTATGGAGAGAAAAGTTCATCCCTAGAGGAGTCGCCAGAAGCTGTCGGAGATAAAAATTTAAAAGTTGGGGGAGTTTCCTTAGGAAGCTGTCGATCGTTGGAATCGAAATCCCGTCACCTGCTTCGGAAGGACGCTTTAATTTACATATAGATTTAAGTTCAAAATCAAATTTGAAAATCAAACTGACCCCATATTTTTCATAGTCTAAATGAAAGAGTGCTTTTTCTCAAACCATGTATCTATCCGAAAGGATAAACACAAAACTTGAGGATGAGGTTTGATCAAATAAACTAAGAAATACAAGACATCCATTTGGTCTGCAAAACCGTTTTATTTGTCGACAAATTCCCTTATCTAATTTGAAAAATTAAATAGGGTTTATTTTAACCTGTATTCAAAAAAAGCTTACTATAAGGGCAAGCCCCTATAGTTCGTTACATCTTAAATGGTCGAAGTCACTTAAGAATACTCTCGATAAAAATCAGGAAAAATTATTTTCAAGGACTTCTAAAGGATGGGACTTTTCAATGAAATCGGACAAAGAGGTGTGCAAAGGGGAATGTTTCAAACTATGAAGGTTGATTGTAGAATCCAAAGGAGGAAGAAGTAGGGGATGTCACAGATCTAGAGGAGATCCTCGATGACTTCCCAGTATACCCTATGGTTTGGCCTCAATTTCGAGGAGAAATTATTCAAGTGTTCTGTCCTACCAATTTTATTTAATTGGGGCTTACATTAGTATGAATCGATCACACAAACAACCTGGAAGATGTGAGGATTTAGGTCATGAGGAACGACAACCTTGGAATCCTAAAACGTGTTAGGCCTTAGATTGCACAGTAGAGCTGTACAAATGCCTAAAGATAAGGTTAGAATTTACGTTGCATAAGAAAGAAACCTTAAAGTCCTATGGCTTTGTTGTTTAAGTTTAAGGAAGGAAGATTGGTTTAGCTGGAGAAACTAGGTTTTGCTGTTGAAGATGGCCGTGTTGCCCACCATGCTAGCTCCAAGCTCCTTACCGCGACGATTTTGAGTTTTCTAGTGTGTCAAGTTATGATGTCAAATCAGGTGGTCCTATGGTTGTAGTTCTTTAAATTTTATGGGGGCATGTTAAAGTTGATTAGAGCGACATCAGTTAAGATCCTATGGTTTCCTCATTCCGACACCACTTTTTTTTATTGGATTCACTTAGTCCAAATGAACTTACTAAACTCAACTTAATGATTTGCATAATTTCATTTAGACACTGGGAATCCTCGTTAGCAATTGTAGGTTACCTCCCACGAATTCCTGATCATCCGATAGAGACATCTTAATTCAGTTGTAATTATAGTTTTTTGTGATATTTTATGATTAAATTTTTAGTTGTTTTATATTTTGAATGTTGTGGCTGTGAATTTTATCTTGGTTGATTTTAGTTTTAGTTTTGGTTTTGGTTTTGTGGTTATCTTGATAATTTTAGTTTTCATGTAGGGTGACATTGTTGTTTAGCATGCAACTTTGTGTAAGCATAAAGTTATAGCATAAAAGTACAAGAAAGACAACACTGAAAATTGAAAAAGTGTACCTGGCGACTCTTCTCGTTCCACCACCTGAAACTTAAAATGCATGTCAGGGCAATTTATATATAGGCAAAAAACGTAAGGTTTTGGTAGTTTTCCTAACCCTATGTCATATCTTGGTGGGTCCTTAGGAGTTTAATTAAGGATGACTTTGTCAAGCAAAACATAATGAGTTTAGTAAATCACCGAGGTATCCAACAGATCTTCAGAAAGAAGTAGGTGTGTGCTACTCTCTCCCTGCCTGGTGAAAATTCTCGAGTTCTTTTAAACTTATTATGTTGCTAAGTCATCCTATAAATACCCTTAGTGCTCAGTGAGCATTGATGTCTCAATTATCCCTAAGAATAAGGTAATTATCATTTGTGATTCAATTTAAGAATTATGTAAGTGAAGACCCTTAAAAGGACAAGTTTAAGAGACTTAGCCAAATTTTGACTTGGGCTTGTAGTGTTTGAGAGATGTTTTAATTTTCAATAAGGTTAACTTTTATAATTCTTATTTAAATGAAACTTAATTTAGCTTAAGTCACTATTAAGCCCTTAAGATTTTTGGTGAGTTTCTTAGTCATTGCAAATGAAATTGACTTATAAGTGTTGGTGATGACTCATGTTTTAGTTTTTTTTTTCATCAAATAGGGGTATTAAATTAGTGAGTTATTGACACCCAAAATCATACCACTAAATCTAAGATCGTTTAATCTGCTAGACTCCCAAATTTATGTATTTTAAGAAAATTGCAGATTTACCCTTTTTAATTAGGACAAGTGAGGTTCGTTTCTACTAAAATCATACCCCTAAATGTTAATTAAGGCTACATTTCCAAAATTGCACATCTACCACTAAGGCTCTATCACTTCATAATTCATCAAATTTATTTCAAATGACTTTGGAACTTTTATCCTACCTCACTCATGGGTCAATTGCTACATCAGAGGAGAAAGTGTGATTTTTCAAAATTTAATATATCTATATAATTATTTTTAATGTAAAAAATGTATTTTTCATAGAAAATTCCTAACTTGACCAAGGTAAATACTAATCCCTTGAAACTGTAGGTAAGCTTAGCCCAAAGAAGCCTTTGGATCAAATTTCATGATTTTTGGAATTTTATTTGAGTTTTAAGAATTATTTAAAGTTATGGGGTATTTATTAATTATAAAATATTTTAAATGTGGAAAATTAAGTTTTATATTTGTATTAAATCTCTCTGATGTCAAGGGACACAGAGAAACAAATTTCACATTTTTTTGATTTTTCTTTGAATTATTGGAACTATTTTAGTGAAAATCGATTTTTAGCCTTTAAAAATTATTTTGAGCTTCAAAATTCAATATCTTTATTTAAAAAATTAGGAAATATAGATTTTGTTTTAAAACATTTCCATGAATTTTATTATTATTTTTATTTTTATGGATTTATTTATTTATTTAAATATTTAAAAATAGGCTAAAAGTTAAGTTTTTATTTTAAATAACATTTTATAATTAGAAAACACCCCTGGTCACAGAGAACTAAAAAAAAGTAAGTTTTTATAATTTTGGAGTTATATTTTGATTTTTAAGAAAAATCATTTATGTGCTAAAATGATATTTATCTTTAAAAATCAACTTAAGTTACCAAATGAACTCAAAATGCTTTGAAATTTTTATGGTGGGTTCTTTGGATCCTAGACAACAATGGAGCTTAAAACTCAAGTCATTTAGATGTTTGTATTTTCCAAAATTAATTACCTTATTATTTTAGTGTTGGTGATGATTAAGTTGATTCCTAATGACTTAACTCATGAAAT
Source organism: Phalaenopsis hybrid cultivar (assembly GCA_002079205.1). NCBI lineage: Eukaryota > Viridiplantae > Streptophyta > Magnoliopsida > Asparagales > Orchidaceae > Phalaenopsis > Phalaenopsis hybrid cultivar. The sequence continues at coordinate 196,514 of JXCR01138466.1, read as the reverse complement.
TATTTCTAAGGGTTCCTCTGGTCATAGTAAATCTTCCATAATTTTCTTGGAATTTTCTAAGCAACATGCTAATTATCATGATTAATTTTTGCAAATAATTGACATAAACTTGAAAAATATGGATCTCTATCTAGGGACCTCCTCTGACTTTGGAAAAATTAAAGGATGTCCCTAAGACAGAGGCAACAACATGCTAAAATTTCAAGCCATGATGATATTCCTACATGCATGGATAATCAAAACATTCAAATCAGTGTTTAACTAATTCAAAATAAAATATGCATCAAATTGAATCTATATTATTTACACGTTGTTCTTCTCTGTTCTCTGATCAAGAGGGTTTTTTTGTTTCATTTTTAAGATTTTTCTACACTAAGATATGAATTTTTAAAGCTAGGGCTATTATTTAAATAAGAAAATCCCAATTTTTTTTATTTTCACGCGCGACGCTGACTGTATCCTCGGCAGCTCGAAAGGCACGCGTGGTGCGCTCTGGTTAGACGTTGCTATCCACGTAACCACTGACTCCCCGTCGTCGGCCACGATAGAGTGATCCCATGACCGTCAACACTGGAACCCTAAGTTTTCAGCCTAGACTCAACCAAATCACTTTGTGTTTGATCCTATGAACTCGTCTAAATGAGACAAACATATCCAGATAGTAATAATGCAGTTAACTTAAGCCTAATCAAATGGAGAATCAAAATAGGCTCAAGTGGAGGAGAGGTTCAATACCTTGGCTCTGAGAAGTGAAGCTTCGATCAGAGGTGCTCGACATGTTTGTTGAAGTGAAAGGAGGGTTGAGATTGAGCCTCTGCTCATGGTGTAAGGCCTAGGTACGATTTCGATCAAGCCCGATTTCAGGTGTTGGTCTAGAGCTATGTTAGGGTCTCTGTGGATGAGGAATTTGATGGAACTTCTCCTTCTTTCACTGTTTTGAAGGTGTAGGTATGTTTAATTTAAGTTTGGTGGACTATGGAGGTGTATTGAGCTCTGCCCTAATTTTAAGTAGAAGTTTGAGCTCAAAATTGAGCTTCCACAGTAGGAACCAGTGGGGGAAGGTGGTTGGCTTGAGTTGAGGAGGTCTCAAAGAGTCTGTGTGAGCAATTTGGAGGGCTCTCTCTGAGAAAACTTCAACTCTCCTCCATGGCTGTGGAGGTGGAGCTTTTACAAAAAAATATCTTGGGGTGGCTGTCATGGCCAATTGGGGGGTGAAATATACTACCTAGGTGGAGGGCAGAGAGGCTCTAATAATTAATTTGGATGAGGTGGCCTCAAGATTTGAATTAAGTTTAACCCCATTGGGTTGGCTCTCAATTTTGGTGTTTTCCAGCCACTAGGCCATTTGGCCAGCCAGGAGAGGTGGTCAGAGAGGTCAGGTAAGCCAGGTGAATATTTCACAGCAATTTAATGAGTTTAGGCTTTGTTGTGGCAAAAATATCCTAAGCTTAAGCAAATATGGAATTAAATCCCTTAATTTATGGGACCTTTGGTCCATGGCATAGTTTAGGTGGTTTTAAGAGGTTTAGGCTGGCCACTAAGGTCCAACTAATGACTGTGGAGTCATTAATTTGATGACTTTGGGATAGTTAGTCCATCTTTAGTGCATGGGTTCAATGTGGGTTCAATTGATCAAAACTTGGGTTTCAGCTAGGCTAGCCATGTCAATTGACCCAATTGATTGATCAACATTGTGTATATGATTCTTATGAAGATTTTTGGTGAAGGTTTGAAGTGATCTTGAGTTCAATTGGTTGGTCAATTTGTGGGATTTTTTTGAAATTTGGTCAATTTGGGCATGTTGGGGTTAGACAAGGGTCTAAGCTAAGCTAGCTATGAACTAAGTCTAAATTGAATGGTCCACAAGATCAAGGGAGATGTTGTGAAGATTTTTTATGAAGAAATAGAGTGGAAATTTTGGGGTTAATGCTCTCAATTTGGTGAAATTTGGGGACATGGCTAATTTGGGACAAAATTGAGGATTTTTGGACTTAAGTTGAAATTAAGTGAAATTGGGGCTTCAACAAGGCCATTTGAAGGTTAAATTTTATGTGTAGGAATGTTATGAAAGTTTTTTCAACACAAATTGTGGGAAATGGAGTAGGCCATATGTTCAATTTGGTGGAACCATGTTATGGGGCCAAATTTCGGTTTTTAGTTTAGATCAAAATTGGGTTCAAATCATAGACCAATTAAGCTTAGATTTGTTCTAGATTGGTCATATCAAGGTGAATTTGAGTTTAGAATTGAAATTGGGGGAAATTGAGACCAATTTGATAGACATTTGAGGTATATTTGGGGAAAAATGGGTCTTTAAAAGGCAATTTGGGGGTTTTTGTCAAATATGGTCAAATTGGCCAAGTTGGGTCATGTGGTAGTTGAGAAAAAATGAAATTGGGAATGTTTTGGAGGTTTTGGAAATTTTTGGGATTTTTTGAAATTTTTGGCCCAGGAGGGGCATTTCGGTAATTTGGAAAATTTTGGTGATATTGGGTAGTTTGGGTGTTTTCAAGGTGTTTGAAATGATTTTTGAACCAATTTGGATATTTTGGGTAAATTTGGGAATTTTGGCCAAATTTGGGGTCGCAAGGGTATCTAGGTAATTTGGGGGAGTTTAGGAGCAAAATGCTAGGTTGGGTATCATGGTAGAGTTGGAGTGCCAACCACCATTAACAAGCCATGGACCAATGGAAACCCCATTTTTGGTCCTGTGTACAGTGGTCTGAGCTAAACCCCAGCCTAGGGCTGGTGGGTTTAGGGGACCAGCTACATGAGTCCCCCAAAAGTTTTAAGGGACCAAAGCCTAGAAGTTTAAGTTTTAGATTGTGAGTGATTTTGAGTGCAATTATGTACCTTAAGCCCTAGACCAACAACCAGGGTCAACCCTAAGGTTCAGTGGTCCTAAGGGTGACTTATCTTGAGTTTCCCCATAATGACCCTACCTACTAACTGTTGGAGGTTAGGACCAATATGTGGAATTTCAACTTGAGTAAAGAAGAGTTTGGAGCTTCTAATTATGAGGGCTCCTTTTCTAGTTTTCTAAGAATAGTCAATAGGAAAATTCTATGGCTAGACCTTAAGCTACTAAAGTAGAAAAAACTAAACCTCGATCAAAAGTGAGGTCAACATATATATGAAAATACACTTTTATAAACACATTTTTCTAATCACACATTTACACATATTAAGCAAAATAAAGTATAAATTTGTGTTAAAATAAAGCCAGAACACTAAATGTTGACACAAAACTATACACACAATCGAAGTTCAAAATTCTAAAGAAAAGCAAACTAAATCAAATCCACACAATCACATTAAGTACATAAGTATTTTAAACTAGTAGAGAGTCCAAATTCTTCAATTAATTTGCCTCATCTTCAGTGATTTCTCCTCCTCTAATATTTCCCATATTTTGGTAATGAATGTACAAACTGTAGAAGGGTCGGTACGAGAATTGATCAGTCAAATTTTATTCGATCCATCTTTTTTCTTTAAACGTCCACACTAATCCTGCTTCAAATGTTCCGGTATGATCAAAATTCTCTTTCATCCTCTCCTATTGCATTTGTAATACTGTGAAGTTCTCTTTCAATTTTCTTCAAATTCTTTTTCAAAGCAAGTGAACTTCTAATAGTTGGTGGCATCAATGGAGTTGAAGCATGATATGAATGCTCTAAGATAATATCTAATGCATCATTCACATTCCCAACATAATTATCATCAATAAGAATCATTGGCTCCCAAGGTAATACCCAAAATACAATCTAATGCTTCATTTCCATTCCCTATATAATTTTCATCAATAGGAATCATGGGCTCCCAAGGTAGTAAAACTTTTCCCAACTTTCATATGGAACTTGAGATTGACTGCAAAGTAGAAAAATTGTGGAAGGATGCCTAATCTTATTAATTGGCCAATTCATAATAATACCCATAACTGATTTAAAAATGATAGATCGTACATCCATGGGTTTTTCCATTTGAATGCAATAGTTCAAAAGAACACTTTCTTTGGTGACTCTACTAATCTTCATGGTAGGGAGAAATTTTACAGAAATGAGGAAATGCCACTACTTTGATATTGGATTAAGCAATGAAGCAGAGAAACTAAGATATCCTCCATCTCGCATTTCCCAAATATCACTTTCATCCGTCAAAAAATTATAGACATCTTGCATCAAATCTTTGGTAGGGATAAAATTTGTATGATGATAGATTGGAAAGCTTTCAATCATATACAACTCATTTATTAGTGCTGGAGTAAATGGTACAGCCTTATCTCGTGCAAAGACAACTCCTTGATTAGTTCCATGTAAGTTGGCATAGAATTCCTTCACTACTGGTACAACAACTGTAATGGTGGTGTAGCATAAAACTTCTCATCATCTTTGTACAATGATTTTATCAATTGAAGAACTTAGATTAATCAATCCGTGATTGAGAAAGCCTCTCTCATTGATAAGCCTCTTCTTTGTAATAAATTTATCGTATAATATTTGTGCATCAAACTAATAAACTTTCTTCTATTGAAAAGTCTATACGTGGAATTATTTTTGGAATTGGAGGCCATGGAATTCAAAAATAGGACATTTTTGGTCGACCACGGTAGTTTTTAGGACTTTAAAACACCTCCTGATAGTTATTATAGAGCAAAATCTTGTCAAAGTCCGCAAAAAATCATCCTAAACCTTCTAACTGTTATCAGCTTCATCGGTGCTCCCGATGGCGCTGTCGGCACTTTGGTCTGTTTGTGCCCATGTTGGCGCTGTAGGCGCTAGAGCTCAAAATTGCGTATTTTCATGTTTTCGTTCAGTTCGATTCCAAATTTTTCTCTAATACTAGTATTTGTCTTAATTTATAATATATAAAATTGTTTAGGATTATAATCTACTAATATATGAACACTTATCAAACAAAGTTATAATACATAGATATATATATATATATATATTTAAATATGGGTTGCCTTCCACAAAGCGCTTGGTATAATGTCGTTAGCCCGACATACCATTTGATTAGTTGGGTTGACTTAACATTAAGTCTTCTTTAAATTGTGGTATGTGCCCTCATAATAATGTTTCAATCAATGCCCATTAAGTTTAAATATCTTTCCAGTGTTAGGATCTTTAATAACAACAGTTCCATAATGATAGACTTTAATCACTTTAAATTGTCCTAACCATCTGGATTTCAATTTTCCTGGAAATAATCTCAATTTTGTATTATATAATAAAACTTTTTGTCCAGGTTCAAATTTTTTTTTAATAGTCTCGATCATGTCATATTTTCATTTTCTCTTTATAGATTTTTGCATTATCATATGCTTCATTTCTAGTTTTCTCAAGTTCATTGAGTTGTAATAATCTTTTCTCACTAGCATCCTTTAAATTAAAATTAAATTTCTTAATAGCTAAAAATGCATTATGCTCCAATTCCACCGGTAAATGACATGTTTTTCAAAAAATAAGTCTATATGGAGACATTTCTATAAGAGTGTTATAAGCAGTCTTATATGCCCATAATCCAACATCTAATCTAGCAGACCAATCCAATTTATAAGGATTTACGTTTTTTTCTAAACTTTGTTTAATTTCATGATTTGATATCTCTACTAGACTGCTAGTCTGAGGATGATAAGTAGTAGAAAATCTATGCATAATATCATATTTCTTAATTAATTTTTCTGATTATATTATTTCTAAATGAGACCCTCAATCAGTAATAATTACTCTCAGCATTCCATATCTTGTAAAAATATTTTTAATTAAAAATCTAAAAAACTCTAAGCATCACATCTAGATACAGTAGCTTCAATCCATTTGGACATATAATCAACAATAAGTAATATATAGAAGTTCCAAGATGAAGGCATAATTGGTCCCATAAAATCTAATCACCACACATAAAAAATTTCAAGTTCTAATGTGTAATTTAAAAGCATTTCATTTCTTCTAGAATAATTTCCTACTCGTTGACATCGATTGCATTTTTTAATTTATTCATTAAAATCTCAAAAAAGAGTAGGCCAATAAAATCCAACTTGCAAAATCTTATATGCAGTTCTATTTGTTCTAAAATGTCCTCCAAATTTTGAATCATGACATCTTTCAATTATCTATTGAGTTTCCTCATAAGGCACACATCTTTTAATAATTAGATCTTTACATTATTTATATAAATATGGGTCATCCCAAAAATAGAATTTTTAATCATATATAAATTTTTTTAATTGTGGATTTTTGATATCAGGTGGTAAAATATCACAGAGAATATAATTAAATATTTCGACATACCACGGTACATTCATTTCATCAATACTATATAATTATTCATGAGTAAAATTTTCTAAAATTTCATTTGCAAAATTAGTTAACATTTTTCTTACTAGTCTAGACAAATGATCAGTTATTTGATTATCATATCCTTTTCTATCGACTCAGAAAAATCAAACTCTTGCAATAGAAGTATCTATCTATTTTATCTTGGTTTAGCATCATTCTTTTGCATCAAGTATTTTAACAGAATGGTCTGTATGCACTACACATTTAGTTCTAATTAAGTAAGGTCTACTACAATGAAAGGCATAAACAATACCGAGTAAGTCTCTTTCAGTAGTAGTGTAGTTTATTTGAGCATCATTTAGAGTTTTAATAGCACAATATGTTACTTTAAAAAATTTAATGTGCCTTTGTCCTAACACAACCCCAATAGCATAATCACTAGCATCACACATTATTTCATATGGTTTCTCTCAATTAGGTGGAACTATTATAGGTGCAATGATTAATTTTTCTTTCAATGCTTCAAATGCTTTTATGCATACCTCATTAAAATCAAATTTTGTGTCTTTTTCTAAAAGTTGGCATAATGGCTTAGTTATTTTAGAAAAAAAATTTATGTAACGCCTGTAGAAACCAACATGTCCTAAAAAACTTCTTACTCCTTTAACATTAGTTGGTGGTGGTAATTTTTCAATAACTTAAATTTTTGCATGATCTACTTCAATGTCATTTTTAGAAATTTTATGCCCAAATACAATTCCTCCTGCAACCATAAATTAACATTTTTCCTAATTTAGTACTAGGTTGATTTGCTTAACATACTTCCAAAAATTTTTCTAAATTATTTAAAAATAATTCAAACGAAGTTCCAAATACCAAAAAATCATCCATAAATACTTACATTCCGTGCTCAATAAAATAGCTAAAAATTGACATCATGCATTTTTGAAATGTTGCAGATGCATTGCATAGTCCAAAAGACATTCTACAAAAAGCAAATGTTCATATGTGCTTGTAAATGTTGTCTTCTCTTGATCCTCTGGAGCAATTGGAGTTTGGTGATAATATGCATATCCATCTAAAAATAATAATATTTGTACTCAGCCAATCTATCCAACATTTAGTCTAGAAAAGGTAGAGGAATGTGATCTTTTCTAGTAACCATATTTGATGTTCTAAAATCAATATAAATTCACCAACCAGTAACCTCTCTTATTGGTATTAATTCATTTTTCTAATTTTCTTCAACGGTGATTCCTACTTTCCTTGGAACACAGTGAATTGGACTTACTCAAGCAAAAATAGGATATATAATTCTAGCATCTAGTCATTTTAAAATTTTATTTTTAATAACTTCTTTTATTATTGGGTTTAATCTCCTCTAGGATTAGCTTTAGTTTCATATTGTTCATCTAATAGAATTTTGAGCATACAAAAAGAAGGACTAATTCCGTTAATATCTGCTAAAGTCCATCCAAAAGCATTTTTATATCTTTTCAACATCTCTATTAATTTTTGTTCTTGAGTTTCATTTAGTTCTGAAGATACAATAACAGATAAGGTAGATGACTCTCATAAAAACACATATTTTAAATGGACAGAAAATATTTTCAGTTCAAGTTTAGGTAGTTTAATACTTGAAGGAAAAAGCTTTTTATTATCATTTTTTCAATAAGTCTAATGTTTCAAATTTTCTCAGAATATAATCCAAATCTTCTTCTTTTATTTCATTCTTGTTCTCAAAAAATTCTCCTTGCCTTAATTTGTCTTTAAACTCTTCCTTAAATTGCTCATTACTCAGATAATCAGTTACTTCCATCCTAAAACATTCATTGTTTTTTTCTATTGCTGGATATTTTGTAGCTTTTGTAATATTAAATGTTACTTCTTAATCATTAACTCTCATTATTAATTTTCATTTTTGCAAATCTATCACAACTCTCCTTATTGCGATATATGGTCTCCCCAAAATAATAGGAATTTCTTTATCTTCTGCCATATCCAATACTATAAAGTCTACAGGGAAAATAAATTTATTCACTTTTACTAAAACATCCTCTATAACTCCTTTTCGATAAGTTGTTGATCGATAAGCTAATCGAAGAGTTACAATAGTAGGGGAAATCTCTCCCAAATCTAAACGTATAAATATCAATAAAGGCATAAGATCGATACTCACTCCTAAATCACATAATACTTTTCCAAAAAACTTTTCACCGATAGCATAAGGTATAGTAAAACCTCCAGGATCTCTTAATTTTTCAAGAAGCTTTTTTCAGAATAATTAACATTACACTCTTCACAGAGTGTAATGGTTTCATGATTTGTAAACTTCGTTTTCTTGTTTAGTATATTCTTCATAAATTTCACATAACTTAGCATTTCTTCCAATGCTTCAACAAAATGAATGTTTATCGTTAACTTCCTAAGGATTTCCAAAAATTTTGTAAATTGTTTATCTTTGTTCTTCAGCTTCAATCTTTGAGGAAACAGAGGTAATGGTTTTTCTAAAGGACCCTATGTTTGTTCATTTTCATTTTGATCACTTTCCATTTTTTTCCATCTCTTCATCACATTCAGTTTCTCTTTGGATCCTTGCTTCAACTTCTTTTTCACTTCATAATTGAATAGCTTTAATTTGCTCCTTATTTTGATCGTTTGAATTAACTAAGTGCAGTAGCAATATGTCCTAATTGATTTTCGAAATTTCTAATAGCAACCCCTTGATTCTATATTTGATTTCCCATGTTTAACATTAGTTCTTCGATCGTCAACTTCTTTTCCTTAACTCATGGGTTAGGATTAGAGTCAAATCCACAAGGATAATAAGGTCGATAACTAGGATTTCTTTGGTTGTTCAAATTTCTGGAAGAATTCACTAAATTGTTATAATTATTCCAACTAAAATTAGAGTGATTTTTTCATCCAAGATTATAAAAGTTAGAATAGGAATTATTATTTTGATTATTTATAGAATTTAAAGTTTTAGAAGATGATTGAGTATGAATGATTTGTCCTAGTGAATTTTCCTATAATACTGGGGTATTTGAGAATAGTTCACTCTTAGTTGATCAATCTTTTTCGAAATTGCTCAGCAATTTGAGATGGTAAAATAAACTTTGCATCAGAGTCATGAATACTAGCTACTCTTTTAGGATTTACCCTTTCAGAAGGCCATTAAAAATTCTTAGTAGCCATTCTTTAATTAAAGAATATGTTTCATCAAAAGGTTTCGACATTAGTGATCCGCCCGCAGTAGCATCTATAATATATCTAATTGATCCTACTAATCCATTATAAAAGGTTTAAATTATTAACAATCTTGTAGAGCATGGTGTGGACATTTTCTAAGAAGATCTTTAATCTTTCCCAAGCTTCATATATTGATTCCTCTTCAAATATGTAATATCATTTCTAAGCTTAACAGTTTTCGAGGGTGGAAAATATTTAGCTAAGAATTTTTTTGATAGTTGTCCTAAAGTTTTGATAGATCCAAGTGCTAATAAATTTAACCAAGCCTTGGCTTTATCTCAAGGAAAAAGTCTAAGCCTAACAACATCATTAGACACTCCGTCATACTTAAAAGTAGCACAAATTTCAAGAAAAATAACAAGATGTATGTTTGGATCTTCAGTAGGTGTTCCTCTAAACAGATTATTTTGTAGCATTTGGATAATAGCAAGTTTAAGCTCAAATGAATTAGGAGCAACTTCAGGATTTTGAATAGTCAAGTGAAGTTCATCTGCTATCAGATTAGCATATTCTTTTAAGGGTTTTTATTGATTTTCATTTATTTGATTATCTAAGTTATTTTCCATTTTGTTCAAATTTTTAATTTCTTTTTATTGTTTTCAAATTTTTCTAATAGTATGCTCTAATTCTGAATTGTAAGGTACTAAACTTTCAGATTCAATATTTTGCATAAACAAATATAATAAGCAAAGAAAAATTTCTTCAAAATAACTCTTAAATAAGAATATATTTCTTTTTAGATTTTTAAATTTTTAAATTTTTTTTTATAGTTATATTATCTCTAAATGTCCTAATTTACCAAATCTATTTAATTTACCGTTATCTTCCCCGACAACAGTGCCAAAAACTTGATCATAGAATATAGTTATGTAAAAATTATATAATTAACTTTCCTATGCAACGGTACCAAAAGCTTGATGCAATAGTTTATGAATAAGAAATTTAAGCAATTAATGTTGGGATTCTATGCAAGTATACATTTTTTTATCGAGTAATAAATGACTTTCTATTTAAGCCCCAAATATCGATCCCACTCGGAAGGATTAAATTTGAAATGAGAAATTTATTAGGAAATTCATAGAAAGTCAAAAAAAATTACTGTCACTAATTTTGAAGGATGAGATATTATCAGAACTAAATTATTTAAATAATAATAAAATTGAAATACAAATTTTAAACAGCAACTACTAAACTATTAAACTATGTTTATGTGAGGAAGAATTCTTTTGTGAAAAAACATATTTCCCACTACAATGAGGTTTTGGTAAAATGTGATGAGATAAATGTTTCTAATATGTATTGTGTCAAATAGGAGCAATATTAATTCTCTACCCCGATAAAGTGTTATAGAAAATCATTGGCTAATAAAAGGTTTTGTCCCTAAATCAATGGCTAGGCTAGGAGGATACTGACACCGACTCCAAAGCTCCCACTTCCCTTCACCTGAAGGCTAACTCTTGCTTTAATTTTTAAACATTAAGACCAAATTGAGGATCTTACTCTGTTACCTTAAAGATTCTCTAATTCTACAACCAACAAAGTATATTTCCTTATTTATTTGCACTTAATTTCATGAACAAAATTCTCCTTCAGGGAATCAAATGGGATCCTCATTCTGTTGTAGAACTCATACTCCATTTCCTAGATCATATGTTTCACAACACATTTTAACAATTCAATTGGCCAGATCGAAAGGTAAATTAAGTTCAAAGTTGAAAAAAACATCAAAATTTATTCTATATTTTAATATTTGCACATCCAAATTATCTCTTCATTTCACCATATCTCAGAGTAGGGAGAAAGATAAAGTAAATTACTCACACTTCATGAGCAAGATACAACAAAACACAAATTTGATAGAAATATGAAAGTTCATACATCACTAATAAACAAACAACAATTCTTTGAAACACATTCTCAAAGAAAATCCCTTGTAACCTCTTCTAAGAAATGTAGGAAGAAGAAATCTTTCACTTTTCTCCTTCTCCAACAATGTCAGAGAAGAATTCACACTCAATCTCACCACAAAACTCTAAACTCTTAAAGAAAAATCACTAATAGACTCCTAAATGGTGGTGGAATGAAAATGGAAAAAGTGTGTGGAGGTGAAGTGTAGCGAAAATGAGCAAGGAGAAATGAAGAGGAATGAAGGGGGCTGAATAATGATCAAGAGATAGTTTTTTTGATGAATTTTGGCCCCAAATAGAGCCTAGTGTCGGTTCTCCAATAGGTGCATCCAAAAACTCTTCAAAAAGCGTCGAGATTCGTTGAATCTTTTAGAAACAGGGCCTGAACCGCCATAAGCACCGTCAATGCTCTTTCTGGCATATTCGGCACCAGTTTTCATTTAATTAATTTACGCTCTCTGTCAAACACCGCCGTCAGAGCTGAACAAATTTTCAACTTTTTTCATTTTTTTCTCTAAATTTCATCCTTTTGGCTTCCTTTTTTCTTCAAGTCCTAAAATTTAACAACCTACAAGAAAACATAAAAATACCTTCCATTAAGATGCAATATCACCAAAAATGAGTATAAAATATGAGTCTAAAAATGCATTTTTTTTGTGTATCATAGTTTTAAAATAAAATAAAGTAAATTGAATCCAATACAATCACATAAAAAACATAATTACTTTAAAATAGTACAGAGTCCAACATTTTTAATTATTCTGTTTCATCTTCAGTACTTTCTCCTCCTGTAATATCTCACATAGACTAGTAATGGATTTACATAATGTAGAAAGGTCGGTACGAGAATTGATCAGTCAAATGTTCATCGATCCATCCATTTTTCTTGAACATCTGCACCAAACGTATTTCAATTGTTTGAGTATGATTAAAGTTCTCCTTCATCCTCCAATCTAGGTGATCAAAAAGGTAGTTAATATTTCCCATTGCATTCCTAATACTCAGAAGTTCTCTTTTGATTTTTTTTCATTTTCTTCTCCAAAGTTATTGAACTTTTAACTGTTTATGGTATTAAAGGTGTTAAGCATGTGATGAATGAACAGAAATCATATCTAACACTTCATTTCCATTCCAAATATAGATGTCATCAATAGGAATCATGGGTCCTAGGGTAAAAATACTTTCTCCAACTTTCACATGGTACTTGAGATTGACTGCAAAGTAAGAAAATTATAGAAGGATGTCCCAATCCATATATAGGCTCATTCATAATAATATCCATAATAGATTTGAAAATAATTGATCCCACATCAATGCGATTTTTCATTTGAATGCAAAAGTTTAAAATTGCACTTTCATTTGTAACTATAATAATCTTCATAGTAGGGAGTAATTTTGCAAAGAAAAAGAAATGTCATTGTTTTCATATTAGAATAATTAGTAAAGCTGAGAAACTAACGTATCCCTCATCTCTGATTTCCTAATTAACATTTTCATCCATTAGAAAATGATATACATCTTGCATTATATCTCTCGTTGGGATAAAATTTACATAATGACAGATTGCCACGTTTTCTACCTTATAAAAATCATTAATTCGAGGTAGATTAAATGGTACAGCCTTACCTCGAACGAAGATGACTCCTTCGGTAATTCCATGTAAGTCAGCATAGAATTTGTTTACCACTAGTACAACAACTGCAGCGATAGTGTAGCGTAGAATTTCCCAACATCTTTGTACTATGATTTTCTCAATTTGTGAACTTGGATTACTCAATCAGTGATTGGCAAAGCATCTCTTCTTGATATGTCTTTTTTTCATAATGACTTTGTCATATAATCTCTTTGTGTCAGAACTAATAAATTTTTTTCAATTGAAAACTCTATACCAAAAAGTATTTTTGGAATTGAAAGCCATGAATTTCGAAATTTGGAAGTTTTTGGTCATCCAAGGCAATTTTTAGACCTTATAAACACCTCCAGGTGGTTATTTTGAAGTGTATTCCTGCCAAAGTCCACCAAATTTTTCATGAATGCACGAAACTGCATGGGACACTGTCGGTGCTCCCGATGGCATTATCGGTGCCATGGCTTATGTCGACGAGCGCTATTAGCGCCCATTCCGGCGTCGTCGGCGCTAGAGGACAAAATCGTGTCTCTTATTCTTTTTTTTGTTCAATTCGATTCCAAATTTTCCTCCAATACTAATATTTATGTTAATTTATGATACATAAAATTTTGTAGGTTTCAAAAATATTATTATTTCATAATATATCAAACACTTATTAAGTAAAATAGAAGATGTATGTATGTATGTATGTATGTATGTATGTATGTATGTATGTATGTATGTATGTATATATATATATATATCTATATATATATATATATACATACATACATACATACATACATACATACATACATACATACATACATACATATAACTTATTATTTTACTTAATAAGTGTTTGATATATTATGAAAAATAATATTTTTGAAACCTACAGAATTTTATATATGATAAATTAACATAAATATTTCGAGGCACCTGAACTACTAGAAATTCCACCCTTCTAGGCAAAGATCGAATGATGTGAATAAGATTTAACATTAGCACTTGTAATGGGCTTGAGTGGTTACAGTACCTATTCCCAACTATCAAATCTAACACATGCTTTCTCGCATAATGAAAAGTTCAAGGAAACGAATCCCAAACCTACAGTAGTAGCAACAACGAAAAAATTTGTGATATTATCATAAATCAGAGCTCCAATATCAATGGGCTTGAATTGTTGAAAGCAATAGTTCAAGGTAGATCTATCCTCTATCTCGGGTCACTTCACTAAGGTGGTTTGTTGGCACCGGACTATAGTTTGAATAAAAACATAATTGATATAGTAGATTTATTACCTCTAGGGAGAAAGATACTTGTCCTCCTCGAACTATGACTCCATCATCTTTAGCTTCAGGGAGATTCACATAGAACCCTTAAAAAAATAGAAATAACGACCATAGCTGAAAACAACAAAAACACTCCCACATTCGGTGAACAATCAAGTATTCTACTACTCCACATGGACTCTTAAAACATTGCTCAAGGATCAATTTCCTCAATTGCGTTGCATCGGTAAATCTATCCTGAGCTCCTAAACTAAAGAACTTGTTAAAATTAAAATGAGCTTTTCTTTACCTCCTCTTCATTCTTAGGGCCATTTCTAAAAATTATAAATAATTCACAATATATATATATATATGGGTTGCCTCCTACAAAGCTCTTGGATTAACGTCATCAGCCATTTTACCATTGTTTAATCAGGATGACTTAACAACAAAATTTCCTTAAATTGTGGCATGTGCCCTTCATAATAATGCTTAAATCGATACCCATTAACTTTAAATATTTTTCTTATTTTCGGATCTTTAATAACAACAGTTCCATAATGATCCTTTAAATGGTCCTAACCATTTGGATTTCAATTTTCCTGGACATAATCTCAATCTTGCGTTATATAATTGAACTTCTTGTCTAGTTTCAAACTTTTTTTAATAATATTTCGATCGTGCATATTTTCATTTTCTCTTTATAGATTTTTGCATTATCATATGCTTCATTTCTAATCTCCTAAAGTTCATTGAGTTGCAACATTCTTTTCTCACCAGCATCTTTTAAATTAAAATTAAATTCCTTAATAGAACAAAATGGGTTATGCTCCAATTCTACTAGTAAGTGGCATGTTTTTTCAAAAATAATTATATTTGGTGACATTCTAGTAGGAGTCTTATAAGAAGTTTTGTATATCCATTATGCAGTATCTAATCTAGCAGATCAATCCAATTTATAGGGATTTAAAGCTTTTCTAAAAATCATTTTATTTTACAATTTGATATCTCTGCTAGACCGCTACTCTGAGGATGATAAGCAGTAGAGAATCTATGCACAGTATCATATTTTTTGATTAATTTATGGATTCTCTTATTCCTAAAATGGGATCCTCCATCGGTAATAATTACTCTCGACATTCCATATCCTGTAAAAGTATTTTTATTTAAAAATTTAGAAACACTCCGAGCATCACATCTAGGTATAACAATAGCTTCAATCCATTTGGACATATAATCAACAACAAGTAATATATATAAATTTATAAAAGAAGGCATAAATGATCCCAAAAATCTAACCCCCACACAACAAAAGTTTCAACTTCCAATGTGTAGTTTAGAGGGATTTCTTTTTTTCTAAAAATCTTTTTTACTCACTGACATCAATCACATGCTTTAATAAATCCATTAACATCTCTAAAAAGAGTAGGCTAATAAAATCCAGCTTGTAAAATTTTATGTGATGTTCTATTTATTCTGAAATGTCCTCTAAATTTAGAATCATGAAATCTTTCAATTATTTGTTGAGTTTCTTTATAAGTCACCCATTTAATAATAATTAGATCTTTACATTGTTATTACAACGATGAGTCATCCCAAAAATAGAATTTTTAATCATAAATAAATGTCTTTAATTGTTGATTCTTAACATTTGGTGGGAGAATATCACTTACAATATAATTGACAATATCGACATACGACAAAATATTCATTACACAATATTATAAAATATTTCATCAGAGAAATTTTCTAAAATTTCATTTGCAAAATTAGTTAATATTTCTTTTTCTAGTCTAGACAAACCATCAGCTATTTTATTATCATTTCCCTTTCTACCAATTACCATAAAATCAAACCCTTGCAGAAGAAGTATCCATCTAATTAACCTTAGCTAAACATCCTTCTTTTGTATCAATTATTTGATAGCAGAATGATCTGTATGCACTATACATTTGGTTCCAATCAAGTAAGATCTAAACTTATCAAAGGCATAGACAATAGTTAATAACTCTCTTTCAATAGTAGTGTAATTAATTTGAGCATCATTTATAGTTTTACTAGCATAATATATTACTTTAAAAACTTTGTTGTGCCTTTGTCCTAAAACAACTCCAATAACACAGTCAAGTGGAACTATTATAGGTGCAATGATTAATTTTTCTTTCAATAAATCAAATGTTTTTAAGCATTCCTAATTAAAATCAATTTTTTTATCCTTTTCTAGAAATTGGCATAATGGCTTAGTTATTTTTAAAAAACTTTTTTATGTAACGCCTATAGGAACCAACATATCCTAGAAAACTTCTTACCCCTCTAACTGTAGTAGGAGGTGGTAATTTCTCAATAAAATGAATTTTTACAGGATCTACTTCCATGCCATTTTCAAAAATTTTATGCCCAAGTACAAATCCTATTATAACCATAAATTGACATTTTTCCAAATTTAGTATTAGGTTGATTCGTTCACATAATTCCAAAACTTTTTATAAAACATAATTCAAATGAAGTCCCGAATACAGAGAAATCATCCATAAATACTTTTATACCATGTTCAATCCAATTATTAAAGAAAATGGCATCATACATCTTTAAAATGTCATAGGAGCATTGCATAGTTCAAAAGGCATTCTACAAAAAACAAATGTTCCATAAGGGCTTGTAAATATTGTTTTCTCCTAATCCTCAAGTGCAATTGGAATTTGATGATACCTGGTATCCATCTAAAAAGCAGTGATATTTGTTTCCAGCCAATCTATCCAACATTTGGTCTAGAAAGTGTAAAGGAAAGTAGTCTTTCTTGGTGGCCATGTTTAATTTTATATAGTCTATACAAATTCACCAACCAATAACTTGTCTTATTGGTATTAATTCATTTTTCTCATTTTCTTCAACGGTCACTCTTCCTTTCTTTGGAACACAGTGAATTGGACTTACCCAAGTACTGTCTGAAATAGGATATATAATTCAAGTATCTAACCATTTTAAGATTTCTTTTTTAATAACTTGTTTCATTATTGAGTTTAATCTCTTCTGAGGATTAGCTTTAGGTTTGTATTATTCATCTAATAAAATTTTGTGCATAAAAATTGAAGGAGTATATCCTTTAATATCTGCTAAAGTCCATCCAAAAGCCTTTTTATATCAATTTAAAATTTGTATTAATTTTTTCTTGAATTTCAGTTAAATCAGAAGATAAAATAATCGGTAATGTAGATGAATCTCTTAAAAACACATATTTTAAATGGGCAGGTAATACTTTCAGTTCAAGTTCATGTGGTTTAATACTTTAAAGATTAAAATTTTTATTATCATTTTCCAACAAAGTTAAAGTTGTAAATTTGTTATGAATACAATCTAAACTCTCTTCTTTTATGTCATTCTCATAATATTCTTCTTGCCTTAATTTTTCCTTAAACACTTTCTTAATTTGCTCAATACTCATATAATTAATAACTTCCATTCTAAAACATTCATTATCTTTTTTCTATTGTAGAATATTTTATAGCTTTCGCAATATTAAATGTTACTTCTTGATCATTAACTCTCATTATTAAATCTCCTTTTTTCACTTCTATCACAACTCTCCTTGTTGCAAGAAATAGTATCCCAAAAATAATAAGAATCACTTTATCTTCCACCATATCTAATACTATAAAGTCTATAGGAAAAAAAATTTATCCACTTTGGCAAATACATCTTCTATAACTCCTTTATGATAAGTTATTGATCAATCAGCTAACTGAAGAGTTACACTAATAGAGGAAATCTCTCTTAAATCTAAATGTTTAAAAATCAATAGAGGCATAAGATTGATACTCGCTCCTAAATCACATAAGACTTTTCCAAAAAACTTTTCAGCAATAGCACAAGATACAGTAAAATTAAGCTGGATCTTTTAACTTTTCAGAAAGCTTTTTTTGAATAATAGCGCTACACTCTTCACTGAGTGCAACGTTCTCATGGTCTACAAACTTCCTTTTCTTGTTTAGTATATCTTTCATAAATTTCACATAACTTGGCATTTGTTCCAAAGCCTTAATTAAAAGAATTTTTATAGTTAACTTTTTAAGGATTTCTACAAATTTTGTAAATTGTTAATCTTTACTCTTATGCTTCAATCATTGAGGAAACACAAGTAGCAATTTTTCTAAAGGAACTTATATTGGTTCATTTTCATTATGGTCTCTTTCAATCTCTTCCTTCTCCTCAACTTCAGTTTCTCTTTGGATTCTCGTTTCTACTTATTTTCCACTTCATAGTTGAATAGCTTTAATTTGCTCCTTATTTTGATCTTTTGGATTAACTTCCACAGTACTCGGAAGAAATCCTGAAGGTCTGTTACTAAGTGCAGTAGCAACATGTCCTAATTGATTTTTAATATTTCTAATAGCAGCCACTTGATTCTATATTTGATTTCCTATATTCAACATTACTTCTTCCATCATCAACTTTTTTTACTTAACTTGTGGTTTAGGGTTGAGTTAAATGTAGGAGGATAATAAGGTCGATAATTAAGATTTTCTTGGTTATTTAAATGTCCTGAGGTGTTCACCAAATGGTTATAATTATTCCAGTAAAATTAGGGTGATTTTCCATCCAGAGTTATAGTAATTAGAATAAGGTTTGTTATTTTGATTATTTATAGCATTCAAAGTTTCATAAGATGAATGAGTATCAATTATCTACCTTAGTGAATTTTCCTCTAATACTGGTGTTATTTGAGAATAGTTCACTCTAATTTGATCAAGCATTTTTGATATAGCAGCAACTTCAGATGCTAAAATAGACATTGCATCAACATCAAGAATATTAGCTACTCTCTTACGATTTACCCGTTCAGAGAGCCATTGAAAATTTTTAGTAGCCATTTCTTCTATTAAAGAGTATTCTTCATCAAAAGGTTTTGACTTTAGTTCTGCAGCAACATCTACAATAGATCTAAGTGATCTTACTAATCCAATGTAAAAAGTTTGACTTATTAACCAATATGGTAAAGCATTTTGTGGGCATTTCCTAAAGAGATCTTTAAATCTTTCCCAGGCTTCATATATCGATTCCCCTTCAAACTGATAAAAAGATGTAATATCATTTCTAAGCTTAGTAGTTTTTAAGGGTGGAAAATATTTAACGAAAAATTTTTGTGATAATTCTCCCCAGGTTTTGATAGATCCACTTGCTAATGAATTTATCGAGGCTTTAGCTTTATCCCTTAATGAAAAAGGAAAAAAATTAATCCTAACAACATCAATAGACATTCAATCATATTTAAAACTAACACATATTTCAAGAAAACTACCAGGATGTATGATGTATGTTGGGAACTTTAGTAGGTGTTCCTTCAAATTGATTATTTTGTACCAATTGGATAATAGCAGGTTTAAGCTCAAATGATTTAACAGCAACTTCAGGATTTTGAATAGTCAAGTGAGGTTCATCTATTATCATATTAGCATATTCCTTTAAAGGTTTTTGTTGATTTTTATTTATTTGATTATCTAAGTTATTTGTCATTTTGTTCAAATTTTTAATTTTTTTTTGTTGTTTTTAAATTTTTCTAATAATACATTCTAATTTTGAATCGTCACATGTTGAACCTTCAGATCCAATATTTTGCATAAATAAAAATAATAAGCAAAGAAAAATTTCTCAAAAATACACACACACAGATATATATATGCTATGATTTTTTATTTTCTAATAATATTTTTTTATAATTTTTCTCTAAATTTTCTAATTTACCAAATCTATTTAATTTACCGTTAACTTCCCCGGCAGCGACGCCAAAAACTTGATCCAAAAAATATAGTTGTGTATAAACTTAACTTCTCTTTACAACGATGTCAAAAACTTGATGCGTTATTTTATGACTAAGAAATTTATGTTTAAATTTTATGCAAGTATATGTATCATTATAAAGTAATATATGAATTTCTATTTAAGCCCCAAATATCGATCCCATGAGCAAGTTTTAAATTTGAAATGATAAATTAACTAAGAAATTCATAAAAATAAAACGAAGTTACTATCACTAATTTTGAATTGTTTGAGATACTATCAGAACTAAATTATTAACTACAAGCAAATCTAAAATGCAAAGTTTAAACAATAACTACTAAACTATGTTTATGTGATGAAGTTTTCTAATATGAAAAAGTGTATTTCCCACTACAATTAGTTTTTGGTAAAATGAGATGAGATAAATGGTTTAAATGTGTATTGTGTCAAATAGGAGCAATTTTAATTCTCTTCCCTGATTCAGTATTACAGAAAATCATTAGCTAATCTCAGGTTTAGTCCCTAAATCAGTGGTTAGGCTAGGAGGATATTGACTCTCACTCCAATACTCCCACTTCCCTTCCCTTGAAGGCTAACGCTTGCTTTAGATCTTAAACACTATGATCAAATTGGGTATTTTAGTCTGTCACCCTAAAATCTCTAATTCTAGACCCAATAAAGTATATTTTCCTATTTATTTGCACTTAATTCCATGAATGAAATACTTGTTCACGGAATTTAATGTGGTTCTCACTCTTATTGTAGAACTCTTACTCCATTTATCTGATCATATATTTCACAACATATTTTAACAACTCAATTATCCAGATCGGAATGTAAATTAAGAATGAAGACGAAAAACCATCAAAATTTATTTTATATTTTAAAATTGGCACATCTAAAATAGTTCTTCATTTCACCATTTCTTATAGTAAGGAGAAAGATAAAGGAAACTACTCAGACTTCATGAGAAAGATACAACAAAACACAAAGTTTATATATAAAAGAAAGTTCATACAATAATAATAAACAAACAATACTTTTCTGAAACTCTTTCTCGAAGCAAATCCCTTCTAGCTTCTCTTAAAAGATGTAGGAAGAAAAAATCTCTCACTTTTCTCCCTCTCTAACAGTCATAGAGAAGAATTCACACTTAAACTCACCACAAAAACACAAAACTCTAACGAAATAAATGACCAATGGACTCTAAGTGGCTGTAGGGAATGTGGAATAGCATGGAAGAGAGTGGATAACGGTCGAAGTGGGTCTTTTTTGATCAACTTCAGCTCTAAATAAAGCATATTGTCGGATTTCCAATAGGTGCATCCAAAAACTCTTCAAATAGCCTCCAAATTCGTTAAATCTTGTAGAAACAGGTCTTGCACCCACATTGGCGCTTTTGGTGTCCGTGGCCCGTGAATAATTCGATGCTCTCTATTAAATGACACCGTTGGCACTGCTACTGGCATCATCGGAGTTGAGGATAGTCTGTCCTCTGTTCTGAGTATTTCTTCAAAGCATCATTTTGACTCCAAATTCCATCTTTTTTGCTTCAAGTTCTAAAAATCAACAACCTACAATAAAACATGAAAAGTATCTTCCTTTAAAGCGCAATATCACTAAAAATGAGTATAAAATAAAGGTCTAAATATGCTTGTTTTTTTTGTGCATCACTATCTCAACAAATTTTAGCCAACATTATCCACCTCGTAGGCGAGCCAATGAGGGGAAGCTAAGCATTTAAGTTAAAACCTACTCCACATGGGTTTAACCTTAGAAAATCAAATGAACTTGTCTTTAGGCAAAATTCTATCTTGAAAACATCATTAATGTGGTCAACAACATCCCCAAATGAACTTAAGTGGATCAAGGTTCACTCATGGCTCTTCTAAAGCCTTTTTATAGGCCAAACCCATGAGCCACACAAAAAAAGGAAGATACCTAATTACATTGCTCAAACTTAAATGCTCCCAACAGAAAACTTCTTCACTACTCCATAGGCAATTGATCCTCTCAAAAATCAAGCCTTCAAACCAATTGCTCTCTTCCAATTTAGCCACCACGAAGACCTCAAAAGTAGGGCACTCTTCGGGTTTAACAAAAACCCTGCCCAATCATCAAATTAACTCCTCCTATACCTTCCATTAGGTGCAAGAAGAATATTCCAACCAAAATTAGATCTTCCATTGAGCTCTGACCTAGTTCCACATGAAGCCGTGAGGCACTTTTGGTGAACTTTTGCTCGGACCCAATTTCACCTCAATTTGGACCTACAAAGAGCTTTGCGAGCACCTAACCACTAATGTTGTCAAATTTGATTGAGGCTTCACCTCATTAAACTAAGGTATGGTCTAATTAACCTAATTTGCATTGAGTTTAGATCTTTGTGAAATGAATAAATTCAAATCCGCTACAAATCCTTTGGGATGTGCTCATTTCGCCATGATGAAGCTTATGGAACAATCCCCATGAGGTTTCATTAAGATTCGAGAGAGATCTTGCACTTGGATCATGGACGGTCCACGGGAAACAGAAATTTGGGGAAGATGATGGGATGCCGTCCATGTTTTATGTATTAAAAATGGACGGCCAAGATACTGTCGAACCGCAGTTTTATCCATACAAAGGGATTTAAAACTGTGGGCCACGTGGCTGCTTGCATGGAAATCATGCTATATCAAACAACGCTACATAGGTTTTCGACCAGTACGAGGATACACTCAGCGCATATGTGGATAAATTGTAAAGTTGAAATTTTCTTTTTTAATTAAATTCGAAAAGCTTGAAAATTCATATCTTTGCACTGAAAATTCACAAAAATAAAATTAAATAATCCTTAAACTCACGGAGACAAGCAAAAAATCATGGAATCAAAATTTAAAATTATTATTTTATATTTAATTTTTAATTAATTAATTAGTCTCTGGAGTAATTTATTTATTAAAATTTATTTATAACTCAAAAAATTCTCAAATTTTAACAGATCCATATTTCAATCCTTGTAGANTCCGATCTATTAGAAATTTTAACAGATCCATATTTCAATCCTTGTAGACATTTTATGATTTTCCAAAATTAAAAAAATTATCTAAGGTCAAAATTTCTAATTTCTATCAAATTTTGTAATTGTCTTCCAAAATAATTATAAAAATTACATAAATTAGAAATTAAATTTTAAAATGGTTAAAATTTTAGAGTGACACTCCTAATTTCTAAAAAGTCAAATTTTAAACAATTAAAAATTTAAAAATGACATTTTATCATTTAGGATTTAAAAAAAAAAGTAAATTAAAAAAAAATAACAATTAAAACTCCAAAATAAAGAACCTAAAACTTGGTTCATCCTACCTTGAGCTAAGTCAACATCTTTAGGTTCAAACCCAAGTGGACCTAACTCAAACCTCAAGTTGTGAACCTTAATTAGGTCTAAAGACATTAATTAGACTTAATTAAATTAAGTTAAACCTTAATCATGTTAGGTTTAGCTTAGTAAACCTTAATGAGATCTAATCCCCTATTAAACCTCATAAATTATTTTAAAATCTTAATTAAATTAGGTTTAAGTAAAAATTAATCTAACTAGACTTAATCACTAATAAGTCTAATTAATTAATTAAAACTTAACCAAATTAAGTTTAATTAACTTTAATCTAACTAGACTTAACCTCTAATAAGTCTAATTAATCAATTAAACCTTACCCAAATTAGGTTTAATTAACCTTAATCTAACTAAACTTAACCTCTAATAAGTTTAATTAATTAATTAAGCCTTACCCAAATTAGGTTTAATTAACTTTAATGTAGATAGACTTAACCACTAATAAGTCAAATTAATCAGTTAAACCTTACCCAAATTAGGTTTAATTAACATTAATCTAATTAGACTAAACCTCAAATAAGTCAAATTAATTAATTAAACCTTACCCAAATTAGGTTTAATTAGCTTTAATCTAATTAGTCTTAACCTCTAATAAGTCTAATTAATTAATTAAACCTTACCCAAATTAGGTTTAATTAGTCTTAATCTAATTATACTTTAAAAGTCTAATTAATCGATTAAACTTTACCCAAATTAGGTTTAATTAACTTTAATCTAATTAGACTTAACCTCTAATAAGTTTAATTAATCGATTAAGCCTGACCCAAATTAGGTTTAATTAACTTTAATCTAACTAGTCTTAACCCATAAAAAGTTAAATTAATCAATTAAACTTTACCAAAATTAGGTCTAATTAACCTTAATCTAAATAGACTTAACCCCTAATAAGTCTAATTAATCAATTAAACCTTACCCAAATTGGGTTTAATTAACCTTAATATAATTAGAATTAATCACTAATAAGTCTAACTAATCAATTAAATCTTACCAAAATTAGGTTTAATTCACCTTAATCTAATTAGACTTAACCACTAATAAGTCTAATTAGTCAATTAAACCTTACCCAAATTAGGTTTAGTTAACTTTAATCTAATCAGAATTAACCTCTAATAAGTCTAATTAGTCAATTAAGCTTTACCCAAATTAGGTTTATTTAACCTTAATCTAATTAGATTTAACCCCTAATAAGTCTAATTAATCAATTAAACTTTACCCAAATTAGGTTTATTTAATTCTAATTAATTAAATAAACCATCCCCATATTAGGTTTAGTTAAACTTAATCTAATTAGACTTAAACCCTAATAAGTCTAATTAATCAGTTAAATCTTAACCAAATAAGGATTAATTAACCATAATAAGTCTAATCAAACATTAGGTTCAACCAACATTGAACTTAACTTAACCAAAACCTAACTTGAATCCTAGGTAAATCAAACATTAGATTCAACCCACATTGAACCTAACTTAACCAAAACCTAACTTGAGTTTAACCTAACTTGAAATCAAGTTAACCCAAACATTAGGTCCAACCTACATTAAACCTGACTTAACCAAAGCCTAGCTTGAATTTAACCTAACTTTAATTCAAGTTAAATCAAACATTAGGTTCAACTTACATTGGGCGTGACTTGAGTTTAACCTAAGTTAAGTTAATCTAAGTTAACTCAAACTCAGCCCATACTGTTTTGATGTTTGACTTAACTTAAATTTAAGTTCCAATTTAGATTCATTTGACAATGAATCTAAAATTCCTAAGATGATAATGAAACTCTCAAATTCTAATTTATATTAGACTTAATCAAAATATCTAGGTTGATTTGGACGTCCAATCAAAGCCTTCAAATATTGACAATAAATTGAATTTCCTCATGATAATCTTGTTTCTGCAGGTCATCTGAAGATATCAGCAAAATCTTGCTTTAGATTTTTTTGGAATGTTATAGGGTGTGCCAACTCTGTTTTGCGGGATGATATTCAAAAGCAGGATTCCAAAACCAAATGACAAAATAACAAGAAAAAAAACAAAAGGACATAAAAAAATAATAAAAATGACAACTTTTACGGTAGTCACAAAACCTAAAGCTTTTAGGATAATCACAAAACCTAAAACTTTTAGGACAATTACAAAACTTAGAACTTTTAGAACAGTCACTAAACCTAAAACTTTTATGTTAGCCAAAAAACCTATTTTTTTTAGGATAGGCATAAAGTTTAAACTTTTATATAAAATAAATTGACATTCCCTTTAGATTCAACAACTGGTGTTCATAAAAAAATTTGGAAAATGATTGTTTGACGTTAATTATGAGTGTCCTTAGATATTTTTAGTTATCTAAGATGTAAATAACTATAGGAACTTGCTCCTATAGGAGAATTAAAAGATAGAAAAGAATCCCTGGTCACAAAATTTTTTTGGAAAACTTTAGTAATGACATATTCTAAGGATTTCCACTATAGATTTATCACTTAATATTTTCTTTCTCCATCTTCTATCATTCTTTACCATTATCTTTTTCTTTTCTGAGTTTCTTAATTTATAAGGATTCTTAACACAATTTGAGAAATTAGGGCAAAGAGATAGATAATTAGAGTGGTGACTCTTCCAAATCGACAATATCACACCATGCACGCCCCTCTTGGTACCGATCTGATCGCCATTAGTCCTGATTGCCACCAAGATAGATTTGGCGACTCTGTCTGGGAGTAATCACTCTCCTCATCTTTCATAAAACATTCCTTTTTGAGAACATCTCTTTAACTCTTTTAAAATTTATTCATGATTGACGGCGAGGAAAAGTTAAGTTTTGGTAGCTTTTCAAACCCTATGTCATATCTTGGCGGGTCCTTTAGAAGTTTAATTAAGGATGATGTTGTCAAGCAAAACATATTAAGTTTGGTAGATCTCTGAGGTATCCAACAGATCTGGAGAAAGAAGCAGGACCATGCAACTCTCTCGCTGCCTGGTGAAAAATGTCGAGCTCTTTTTAAATTTATTATGTTGCTTAATAATTCATCCTATAACTATCCTTAATGGTCAGTGAACATTGATTTCTCAATTATCCTTAAGAATAGGTTAATTATCATTTATCATTCAATTTGAAGATTATGTGAGAGAATTCCTTTAAAGGGGAAATTAGTGTAATTTTAACTCTTAGCCAAAATTTTAATCCTAATTGGGCTTAGTGGTGTTTCAATGATGTTTGATTAAGTTGTGTTTATTTCTCTAATCCTTTTTTAATCAATTTTTTTATTTTGCCTAAGTCACTACTACGCCCTTAAGACCTAGGTGAGTGTCTGAATTAGTTTTGAAAAGTGTTAAGCTTTAAGTGGTCAAGATTCATGATTTGGATTCAATTTTGAAATTAAAATAGAGGTATTAAATTGATTAATTATTGGCTTCAAAAGTCACAATCCTAAGTCCAGGATCATTTAATTTTAATAAACTTCCAAATTTTAATAATTTAAAAATTTATTAACCTAGATAAGAAAGTGAGATTGGTTTTTACCAATTAACTAATTTGTGTTTCAAACATCAAATAAATTGATTAAGATTAGAGGTTACCCATTTTTCCTCCTTGACTTAAGCATAAATGTTAATTAAGACTAAATTTCCAAAATTACACATTTACCCCTAAGGCTCTAACACTTCATACTTTGTCAAATTCAATTCAAATGACTTTAAGATTTTTACCCTACCTCATTCATGGGTCAATTAAGACATCAGAGGAGAAAATGTGATTTTTTTCAGAATTTATCTTATTTTATATAGTTATTTTTATGCAAAAATAGGATTTTTCAAAGAAAATTCCTAACTTGACCAAAGCAAATTCTAATCCTTTAAAATTTTTACTGGAGGTAGACATAGAACAGAGAAGCATTTGGACTAAATTTCATAATTTTTTGTATTCTCTCAGATTTATTAGAGTTATTTTAAGTTTTGAGCTATTTAATAAAAAAAAAATTTTAGGTGGCTCAAATTAAGTTTTGTATTTTTTAAAAATCTTTATGAGGTTAGAGAACTCAGAGGACAAATTTCATATTTTTTTATTTTTATTATTGATTGGAATTATTTTAGTGAAAACTCATTTTTAGCTTTTAAAAAATTATTTTTAAGCTTTGACATTCAATATCTTTATTTAGAAAATCAGGAAAAATATTCTAATTGTTCTTAAGTGATTAAGAAGCAATTTAGAACATTTTGATGAGTTTTATTAATTTTGTGATTTTTATGAGATTTTTATTATTAAATATTTAAAATAGGCTAAAAATCAAGTTTTTATTTTAAATATCATTTTATTTTTAGAAAATACCCCTCATCACAAAGAACTCAAAAAAACTAAATTTCTTAATTTCTTAAATTATATTTTAATTTTTAAACATCATTTAAATGACAAAAGTGGTATTTATCTTTAAAAATCAACTTAAGTTAGCAAATGAACTCAAAATATTTTGAACTTCTTATGGTGAGTTCGTTGGATCATAAGTCACAGTGGAGATTAAAAATTAAGTCATTTAAATATTTATATTTTTCAAAATTAATTATTTTAGTGATTTAGTATTTGTAAAATTTAAGAGTATTTTAAATGAATTAACTCATGAAATTATTTCCAAAAGCTTCTCTAGTCATGATGGAGCTTCCAAAATTTTCTTAGCATTTTCTAATATATGCTAATTTCCATGATTATTTTAAAGAAATAATGTGGAAGATCTTGAAAAATATGGATCTTTGTATAGAAACCTCCTCTGACTTTGAAAAAATTAGAGGATGTTTCCCCTTATGGATGCTACAACATACAAAAATTTCAAGTCAATTTTATGTGTCAATATGCATGGAGAATCAAATGATGCCAAACAATGTTTAATTAATTAAAAATATTTTATGCATAAAATGACTTGAAATTTATTCCACATCATTCTCCTCTATTTACTGAGCAAGAAGGTATTTTTATTTTAATTTTGTGATTTTTGTACACAAAGTTATGAATTTTCTAAGTAAGGGGTGGTTAAATAAATAAGAAAAAGCCCTATTTATCTATTTAAACCGTGCATGCTGACTGGATCCTAGGCAGCTCTGAAGGCATGCGTGGTGCACTCTGGTTGAACGCCGCCATCCATGTAGCTACTGACTCGACCCGCGGTTTATGTCCCGGAGTGTTGTTCGGCTCGATCTCCTCCGTCCATTTGAAACACGCTCGATCGAATGGCTCCCCGTCATCGTCCCCGATAGAATGATCATCCACACTAAAACCCTAAGATCTCAGTCTAGACTCAACCAAATCACCTCGAGTTTGATCCTATGGACTCCTCTAAGTGAGACGAACATATCCATACGATAATCATGCAATTAAATTATGCCTAATTAAATGGAGAATCGAAATAGGCTTGGGATGAGGTGAGGTTTTATACCTTTGCTCTGAAAAGGGAGGCTTCAATCAGAGGGGTTTGACACGTTCGTTGGAGTCCAAGGATGCTAGGGATTGAGTCCCTGGTCTTGGTGTAAGGCCTAGCTATGAATTCGACCAAGCTCGATTTCAGGTGATGGTCAAGAGCTATGGTGGAGGCTATTCCAGAGGGTAATTTTATGGGGCTTTGTCTTCTCTTGCTGTTTTGAAGGTGTGGGCACAAGCAATTGAAGTTTGGTGGAGTTTTGAGAGATGTCCTGTTTCTGCCCTAATTTTTATGCTCAAAATTAGGGTTGTACAAGGGAAATCAAGACAGTGGAGTGATTGGAATGGGCTGTGGAGATCTCAAGGAAGCTCTGTGAGTGGTTAGGGAAGCTCTCTTTGAGAGAATTCACCATGGCCGTGGAGGTGAGTTTTTATAAAAATGGCCATGGGGTGGCTCTCAGGGCACAAGTTGGGGTACATTGTGGTGCTTAGGTGCAGGGCAGAGGAGCTCTTCAATTTGATTTGGATGAGCTGGCCTTTAGGTTTGATTTGGGTGCGGTTCCATGTGGTTAGCTCTCGGTTTTGAGCTTTTTCGTCCACTAGGCTGTCCAGCCGGCCATGGGGAGGTGGCTAGGAGCTTAGGGAACTCAGAGATTTAATGCAAATGTGCTTTGATTTGGCAAAGATCTCTTAAGCATGTGCATTTTTGGAAATAATATCCATGGCTTGATTTAGGTGGTTTCATGGCGTTTGTACTGGTCACTAAGCCCAACTAATGGTCGGGGTGGAGTTAATTTGGTGACTTTAGGGTGGCTAGGTCACATTGAGTGCATGTGTCCAAGTGGGTGCAAATGGCCAAAACTTGGGTTTGGGCTAAGGTAGTCATGTCAATTGGCCCAAATAAATATTGCATTTGGTGTAGATGATCATAAGAAGCAACTTTGGTAAGGG
This sequence comes from Phalaenopsis hybrid cultivar, assembly GCA_002079205.1. Classification (NCBI taxonomy): domain Eukaryota; kingdom Viridiplantae; phylum Streptophyta; class Magnoliopsida; order Asparagales; family Orchidaceae; genus Phalaenopsis; species Phalaenopsis hybrid cultivar. The sequence goes on along the minus strand of JXCR01138466.1, from coordinate 166,697 downwards.
ATGGAAGTAGTTTTGAGCTCAATTGAGAGGTCAATTTGAGGGAATTTTGAACCTTAATCAATTTTGTTATGTTGGGCTAGACTTGGGTCTAGCTTGGGTTAGCCTTGGGTTAAGTCCAAATTGATTGTTGTAAATGGTCAAGAGGGACCTCATGAAGATTTTTCCACATGAATTGTATGCCAATTTGGAGGTTAAGACAATCAATTGGGTGAAATTTGGGGACTTAGCCAATTTGGGGCTAAATTTGGAAATTTTGGATTTAGGCCAAAATCAAGTGGATTTGAGGCTTCACTAAGGCCAATTGATGGTTGATTTTGATGTATAGGAATGTTATCAAGATTTTTCGACATTAATTTGTGTCAATTGACTAGGCTATTGGTTCATTAGGTCATATGGTCAAAATTGGGGCTTTAAACTAACTCAAAATTAGGCTCAAATCATGGACCAATTCAGCTTGTATTTGGTTTATTTTGGTCATATCAAAAGTGAATTTGAGTTTAGTATTGGAATTAGGGTCAATTGAGGTCAAATCGATGGACATTTGAATTAAATTTAGGGCAATTTGGGCCCTTAAAGCCAAATTTGGGGGTTTGGTTAAAGATGGTAAAATTGGTCAAATTGAGTCATATGGTAGTTGAGAGAAATGAAATTGGAATATTTAGGATTTATTGGGATTTTCTGGGAATTTTTTGAATTTATGGAATTTTGGGCCCAAGAGGGGTATTTTGGTAATTTGGGGGTGTTTTAGGGGTAAAAGGCCAAGATGTGTATTTTGGTAGAGTTGTGGTACCAGCCATCACCAACAATCCATGGACCAATGGAAACCCCATTTTGGGTCCTCTACATAGTGGTCTTAGCTAAACCATAGTCCTAGGGCTAAGGGGTTTAGGGGACCATCTACATGAGTATCCCAAAAGATCAAGGGATCTAGGCTAGAAATTTGAGTTTAGGGTTATGAGTGATTGTCAGTGTAGATGAGCGTAGTCAGTACCCTCGTCTAAGACCAACACCCAGGGTTAATCTTAAGGTCCAGCAGTCCTAAGGTTGACTCATATTGAGTTTCCCCCATAGTGACCCCACCTACTAAGTCCTAGAGGTTAGGACCAATATGTGGAACTTCAAGTTGGGTAGAGGAGAGTTTGGAATTCCTAGTGGTGAGGGTGCCTTTTCTAGTTTTCTATGAATAGTCAATAGAAAACTTCTATGGCTAGACCTTAGGCTACTAATGAAGAAAAAACTAAACCTCAACCAAAAATGCGGTCAACAATCATAAACACTTTAAACGACATAACATAAATGACATAATAAATTCCTAGTTTACAAAACAAATAATTTTGACACACTTTCCCCTGAAGTTTTAGGATGGATTATCCAAATTTGATCTTTCATTCTATCAAGAACAAAATTCACCAATGAATGAAGATATTTACTTCCCACAAAATGAGTTTGGAATATTCAAAGAAACTCCATATATGATGAATACTCCGTCTCAAGTAGTTGCGGAGCCTCTCGATGAATTTGATTTATATCTTTATGAAAACTGCCTCCTCTTAGAAACTTTTTCTCAAGAACCTCCCATATGGCAATTCAATTTTGAGGAAATAAAGGAAGAAGTTTATCACAAGGGTAAGAGAATCTGCATGGAAGAAGATAATATTCCATTTTCTGTGTATGAAATTGTTTCCAGTTCTAAAGCTGCTCCACTAACTCATACTCAAGGAAAGAACAAAAATTGATCTCTTAAACGAAAAAAAAGGAAAGAAATAACATATCTGAAACTTTTGAATTAGATGAAAATGTTTTATCCTGGAATAAGAGCAAACTCTATCCAGTACCTGTAAAATATGATGATCACATATCAACATTCGAAAGAAGAAAAATCTCCATCTATTCAAAGGGTATATTCTGTATTTAAAAGAATTGCCTGAAAAGAAAGATGTTCGATTTCTAAAAAGTTTGAAATATTAACCAATATGGTAAAGCAAGGTGTGGACATTTCCTAAGGAGATCCTTAAATCTTTCTCAAGCTTCATATATTGATTTCCTTTTAAGCTAACAAAAGAATGTAATATCGGTTCTAAGCTTAGCAGTTTTCAAGGTTAGAAGATATTTATCCAAAAATTTTTGTGATAATACTGCCCAAGTTTTGATAGATCTAGGTGTTAATGAATTTAACTAAGCTTTAGCTTTATCCCTTAATGAAAAATGAAAAAGTCTAAGCCTAAAAAAATTATTAGATACTCCATCATATTTAAAAGTAGCACATATTTCAAGTAAGCTAGCGAGAAGTAAGTTGGGATTCTCTGTAGGTATTCCTTCAAACTGATTATTTGTACCATTTTGATAATAACAGGTTTAAGCTCAAATGAATTAGCAACAACATTAGGATTTTGAATTGTTAAGTGAAGTTCATCGGTTGTAGGATTAGCATAATCTTTTAATGGTCTTTGTCGATTTTCATTTATTTAATTATCTAAGTTATATGCCATTTTGTTCAAAATTTTAATTTCCTTTTGTTGTTTTCAATTTTTTCTAAAAGTACATTCTAGTTTTGAATCGTAAGGTACTAAACCTTCAGATCCAATATTTCACATAAATAAATATAATAAGCAGAGAAAAAGTTCTTAAAATTACTCTTAAATATATATGTATTATGATTTTTGATTTTTTTAATAATATTTTTTTTGTATTTTATCTCTAAATTTCCTAATTTACCAAATCTATTAATTTACTGTTACCTTCCCGGCAACGGCGCCAAAAACTTGATTCCAAAAATATATTTGTGTAAAACTTATAAAGTTGACTCCATTTTACAATGAAGTTAAATACTTGATGTGTTATTTATGAATAAGAAATTTAAGCAATTTATTTTGGGATTCTACGCAAGTATACATATCATTATCAAGTAATATAAGACTTTCTATTTAAGCCCCAAATAAAGATCTTACGAGGAAGGTTTAAATCAAAAATGATAAATGAACTGAGAAATTCACAGCAATAAATAGAAATTACTGTCACTAATTTTGAATTGTTCTAGATACTATCAGAATTAAATTATTAACTACTAGCAAAACTAAAATGAAAAGTTTAAATAATAACCACTAAACTATGTTTTATGTGATGAAGTTTTCTAATACAAAAATACATCTTTCCCACTATAATGAGTTTTTGCTAAAATGAGATGAGATAAATGCTTTAAATTTGTATTGTGCCAAATAGGAGCAATTTCAATTCTCTACCCCGATTCAATATTATATAAAATCATTCGTTAATTTAAGATTTAGTCCCTAAATCTTTATTTAGGTTAAGAGGATACTGGCTCACACTCCAGACCTCCCATTTCTCTTCCTATGAAGGCTAACGCTTGCTTTAGTTCTTAATCACTAAGATCGAATTAGGGATTTTAGTGTGTCACCCTAAAATCTGCAATTCTACACCCAATAAAGCATATTTCTTTATTTATTTGCACTTAATTCAATAAATTAAATATTCCTTCATGGAATTAAATGTGATTCTCACTCTTATTATAAAACTCATACTCCATTTCCCGGATCATATGTTTCACAACATATTTTAACAATTCAATTGGCCAGATCAAAAAGTAAATAAAGAGCAGAGTTGAAAAACCATAACAATTTATTTTATATTTTAAAATTGGCACATCTAAATTATTTCTTCATTTAACCATTTCCCAGAGTAAGGAGAAAGATAAAGGAACCTACTCAGACTTTATGAGAATAATACAAAAAACACAAATTTCATATATAAAAGAAAGTTCATACACTAATAATAAACAAACAACACTTATCTGAAACTCTTTCTCAGAGAAAATCCCTTGTAGCCTCTCTTAGAAGATGTAGGAGGAAGAAATCTCTCACTTATCTCCCTCTCTAATACTCTTAAAGAAGAATTCACACTTAAACTCACCACAAAAACTCAAAACTCTAAAGAAATAAATAACTAATGAACTCTAAGTGGCTGTGGGGAATGTGGAATAGCATGGAAGAGAGTGGAAAGTTGTCGAATGGGGTCTTTTTTAATCAATTTCCGCACTAAATAGAGCCTAATGTCGGGTTTCCAATAGGTGCATCCAAAAACACGTAAAAAAACATCAAAATTTGTTGAATCTTTTAGAAACAGATCTTTCACTGACATTAGTGCAGTCGGCGCTCATTCTGGTGTCGTCGACACAAGTGGCACTTGAATTAGTTTGATGCTCTCTGTAAAATGGTGTCGTCAGTACTGCTCCTGGAGCCATCGGCATTGAGCATAATCTGACCTATGTTGTGTAGTTATGCGCTATCGACGTCCATTCTGGTGCCTTCGGCACTGAGTATTTTTTCAAAAATGCCATTTTGACTCCAAATTCCATCCTTTTTGCTTCCTTTTCTTCTTCAAGTCCTAAAAATCAACAACCTACAATAAAACATGAAAAATACCTTCCATTAAAGTGCAATATCTCTAAAAATAAATATAAAATATAGGTCTAAATATGCATGTATTTTTAGTGCATCACTATCTCAACAAATTTTAGTCAACATTATCCACCTCATAGGTAAGCCAATGAGGGGAAGCCAAGCATTTAAGTTAAAACCCACTCCACATGGGTTTAACCTTGGAAGATCAAATGAACTTTTTTTCAATAAAAAATCTATCTTGAAATCCTCATTAATGTGGTCAACAACATCCCCGAATGAACCTAAGCTGACCAAGGTTCATCCATGGCTCTTCTAAAGTATATTTATAGGACAAACCAGTGAGCCATACAGAAAAACAAGGAAGAGACCTAATTACATTGCTCAAACTTAAATTTTCCAAATAGAAAACGTTTTCACCACTCCATAGGCAATTGATCCCCTTCAAAATCAAGCCTTCAAACCCATTGCTCTCTTCCAATTTAGCCACCCCAAAATACCCAAAAACAGGACACTCTTTGGGTTTAACAAAAACCCATTCATCAAATTAACTCCCAAAAAACGTGACACTCTTTGGAGTAGTTTAATTATTAAAAATTATTTATAATTAAAAAAATTCTCAAATTTTCATAGATTCATATTTCCATCCTTGCATACATTCTCTGATTTTTCCAAGACTAAGAAAATTCAAGGTCCAAATTTCTAATTTCTATAAAATTTTGTAATTATCTTCAAAATTAATTATAAAAATTATCGAAATTAGAATTTAAATTTTAAAATGGTTAAACATTTAAAGTGACATTCATAAACTCTAAAAAGTTAAATTTTAGCCATTTAAAAATTTTAAAAATACATTTTATCATTTATGGATTTAAAAAAAATGTAAATTAAAAAAAATACAATTAAAATAAAAAATAAAGAACCTTAGACTTTGTTCATTCTACCTTGAGCTAACTCACTCAAACCTCAACTAGTGAACCCTAATTATGTTTAAGGATATTAATTAGACTTAATTAAATTAAGTTAAACCTTAATCATGTTAGGTTTAGCTTAGTAAACCTTAATCAGATCTAATCCCTTATTAGACCTAATAAACTATTTTAAATCTTAATTAAATTAGGTTTAAGCCAAAATTAATCTAATCAGACTTAATCACTAATAAGTCTAATTAATTAATTAAATCTTACCCAAATTAGGTTTAATTAACTTTAATCTAATTAGACTTAACCTCTAATAAGTTTAATTAATCAATTAAACCTGACCCAAATTTTATTTAATTAAGCTTAATCTAATTAGACTTAACCCCTAATAAGTCTAATTAATCAATTAAACCTTACCCAAATTATGTTTAATTAACTTTATTCTAATTAGACTTAATCACTAATAAGTCTAATTCATCAATTAAACCTTACCCTAATTAGGTTTAATTAACTTTAGTCTAATTAGACTCAATACTAATAAGTCAATTTAATTAATTAAACCTTACGCAAATTAGGTTTAATTCACTCTAACCTAATTAGACATAACCCCTAATAAGACTAATTAATTAATTAAACCTTACCCAAATTTGGTTTAATTAACTTCAATCTAATTAGACATAACCTCTAATATATCTAATTAATCTATTAAACTTTACCCAAATTAGATTTTATTAACTTTAATCTAATTAGACTTAACCTTTAACACGTCTAATTAATTGATTAAGTCTTACCCAATTTATGTTTGATTAACTTCAATCTAACTAGACTTATTTACTAATAAGTTTAATTAATCAATTAAACATCACTTAAATTAGTTTTAATTAACTTTAATCTAAATAGGCATAACCCCTAATAATTCTAATGAATCAATTAAATCTGACCCAAATTACGTTTAATTAACCTTAATCTAATTAGATCTAATCAATAATAAGTCTAATTAATCAATTAAACCTTACCCAAATTAAGTTTAATCAACCATAATCTAATTAAATCTAACCTCTAATAAGTCTAATTAATTAATTAAAACTTACCAAAATTAGGTTTAGTTAACTTTAATCTAATTAGACTTAACCTCTAATAAGTTTAATTAATCAATTAAACCTTACCCAACTTAGGTTTAAGTAACCTCAATCTAATTAAACCTAACCATTAATAAGTATAATTAATCAATTAAACCTTACCCAAATTATGTTTAGTTAACCTTAATCTAATTACACTTAACCCCTAATAAGTCTAATTAATCAATTAAACCTTACCTTAATTAAGTTTAATTAACTTTATCTAATTAGACTTTACCCCTAATAAGTCTAATTAATCGATTCAAACTTACCCAAATTAGGTTTATTTAACCTTAATCTAATTAGACTTAACCCATAATAAGTCTAATTAATCAATTAAACCTTACACAAATTAGGTTTAATTAACCTTAATCTACTTAGACTTAACCCCTAATAAGTCTAATTTATCAATTAAACCTTACCCAAATTAGGTTTAATTAACCATAACATGTCTAATAAAGCATTAGGTTCTACGCACATTGAACCTCACTTAACCAAAACCTAACTAGAATTCAAGTTAAATCAAACATTAGATTCAACCCACATTGAACCTAACTTAACAAAAACTTAACTTGAGTTTAACCTAACTTGAAATCAAGTTAACCCAAACATTAGGTCCAACCTACATTAAACCTAACTTAACCAAAACCTAGCTTGAATTTAAGTTAACTTGAATTCAAGTTAAATCAAACTTTAGGTTCAAATTACTTTGGGTTTGACTTGAGTTTGACCAAACTTAAGTTTACCTAAATTAACTTAAACTCAACCCATACTGATTTGAGGTTTGACTTAACTTAAATATAAGTTCCAATTTAGATTCAATTGACAATGAATCTAAAATTGTTAAGTTAACAATGAAACTTTCAAAGTCTAATTTATATCAAACTTAATCAAAATCTCTATGTTAATTTGGACATCCAATCAAAGTCTTCAAATTTTGATAATTAATTGAATTTCCTCATGATTATCTTGTTTCTGCAGGTTCGCTGAAGATATCAGTAAAATCTCACTTTAGATTTTCTTTACAAGTTATAGGGTGTGTGATATCCCGAGAACTGCTTATGTGCATAGTATAACAATGACTTTAATGATATTTTCCCCTTATGTTATCTTACTTTGCAATAAAACCAAAAACTTGATCCTGTAGATAATAAGAATTTTACTTTTTAATTTATGTATGTATTGGGATACTACGCAAGTGTACGTATCATTGTCAAGTAATATAGGACTTTTTGATTAAGACTTGAATTTCAAACCCACATGGAAGTATGCAATATGCACAAACTTTCTATTTCTAAAAAGACAATTACTTAATCTTTAGATATTTTCTCAATAAGTAAAATTCAATTCTATTTAGTATTTTTGATATTTTGACAGAACAATAAAACTTCTAAAGATAACTGGAGCTTATGTAAAATAAATGCACAATATGAAAATATTTTTCTCGTTATAATGAATCAGTAATAAGTATAAGAATTCGGTTATGAAGTGTGCAAATATCTTCCTTACCATGAATCAATGATAAATATAAAAATTTGTTATGGAAGTATGCTAAATGGTTGTGCCAAATAGGAGCAATAATATTCCTTACCCTTACTAGAGATGCTATAAAGAACATTGGATAATTTAAAGTTTGAATAGTTCTGAATACTGGCTAGGCATGGAAGATACCAGCTCTCCTCTATAGTTCCCTCGATTCCCTCCACCTAGAAGCTAACATCATGTATCATAACCAAAAAATAATAAACCAAGTTGTGGGCTTTAACTTGTCACTTTAAAGTCCTCTAACTCTACAACCTTAAAAGTTTGTTTCCCTATTTATTTGCACTAAATCATATGAGATACATTGTTATTCATACAACCTCATGTAATTCTTTCCAATTATTTTCTGAGACAAAACCAACCCGGTTCTTACATGTTCTCGCAAAAAAAATTTAATATCTAGATAGGCCAAACCAAGAAGTAAATGAAGTACATGGATTTAAATCAGTACAACTTCTTCCAACATTAAAGATCAATACTCTCCACAACTTCATCAAAATAATAACTACTTATCATTTTATGGAGAAAGATAAAGAAAACTACTCATAATTCATCCAGAAAACAAAACCACACTTTAGTTTAAAAGTAGAAATCATTATCAAACAAACAAGAAATCTCGATTAAAACCAAAAGTAGTTTAAAAACAAATATAAAAATTTATCTCAAATCCTCCACCAAACTCTAGAAGTTCCTTAGAATCTCTTCTCTTTTACAACACTCTTGACTCTCACAATAAAAACTAAATATGAAATAGATAAAGTAAATTTGTGGTGCCTAAGAATCTCTCCAAAACTCTCTAAAAAACTCCCCCTTTTCAACACTTTTCAAAAATTTCAAAAACACTTTAAAAAGTCTCAACTTCCTTCTTTGATAAATCTCCAAGAAGTTCCTTGATAACTCTTTGAAATGTGTCCTAATTTGATGTGTTCTCTAATGGATTCCTCCTTTCACAAGTGTTTTAATAATATTTTCATTTCTAGTGGTCATAACCACTCTCTTTAGCCATTAGGTGCCTCAAATATCCCTTCAAAATTAGCTAAAATGAAGTAAACCTCCATATAAATGCCTCTGGCATGTAAGCACGAGGCCTCCTGTGCTTAGGCATGACCTTCTCTATTTCACCGGCGTGTAAGCGCCAGATCTGGTGCTTAGGCGCCAAAACACTTTCGCACATATTTCACATTTTTGCTCTAAATTTGATCCTTTTTCACTCCTTTTTGCATTTTTCACCTTTTTACTTCTACCTAAAAGAAAAACACACAAATACCTTCCATTAAAGCGCAATATCTCAGAAATAGGTATAAAAATGTGTCTAAAAACTCTATATACTTTAGGTGTATCAAAATCTGCCAAACATAAAATGTTACTTATCCTTAAGTGACACTTCAATTTTTAAAAACTAAATAAGTATGATATGTATAAGAGTTTGTTTAGAGTGTTACTAAAATTTAGATTTAGAAATATAGTAGTCCAATTTAGAAAAAAATATTCAGTAAATGAGACTAACATAAAGTTTAGATTTTTTTAATGTTAAGAAACTTGAAAATATAAGTTCCTATCTAATTCCAAAATATTGTAGATTTTCCAAATTTAGAATTTAATCCTTTTATTATCTCTACTTAAAATTTTTTATTAAGAATAATTTTACTTACTATATTATATCTCTAAGCATAAGAATTTCTCAAGTCTTATACTTAAAAAAGTTCAAATGTGGAACTAATTTTTTCTTATGCACTAATCCTCAACCTTCTCCTCCCTTACTTTTTTTTCTTTTCTTCACTTTTTCCTTTCTTTTTCTTTTGCTTTTTTCTTTTTCTTTTTTGTTTTTCTTTTTCGGCAAGGATTACTATATCTGGATAGACCTTTAATGGTTTTGAATTCCACTTCTCCTTTCCTAAAGAAATGTCTTAATATAAATCTTTTACTTAAAAATATAATAATAGTTTTGAAAATAATTTTTAAGAAAAGAAATTTAAGTATTAAAAATAAAAGTTTAAATTTTTAAATTTTTCAAAAATACAAATTTTCTTACTAAAGATAGTTACACTATATTTAACATTTACTTCGGTAAAAATTTTTAACTGGAAGTTTTTATTCATTACTCAAAATTTTAATTAAATTTTCTTACTCATTTCTAAAATCAGATTTTACTTTCCTAATATAACTTTATATACATAATCAATTTTCTTTTCAAATCAAATTCACTTGTAGCCCATTTGAGAACAAATAAAATTCAAGTTTTAAAAATATTTTTTATCCCCCCCTCCAAACTTAAATTTTTAACAAGATTAAATAGTTTAGCAACAGATATTTATAAGCAGGAATGAAAATTGAAATAACATGCTTACAAAAATGTTTATACCCTAACTATACAAGTATAAAACTAAAAAGAGGAGTAAAGTTAAATTTTGATTAAATTTCTATCATTTTCATTTTAATTCAACATGTAGAGATTTGATTGACTTCTAAGTACTGAGTACAAATATAAAAACAAACTAACACACTAACTTTGATTTCCAGTCTCAACATAAAAACAAACATACTAATAGGATAAAATAAAAATACAGGGTAGTAGTTTTATGAGTTTAAAATTTAAAACTAGAGTTAGCACGATTTTTAACTTTTCCAAAGACCTAGAAATAAGTTCAATTCTTAGCTAACTAACACAATAATAAACACATAGGAATAATTACTACCCTATAAATTAAAACAATATATTAACAAAACACAACATCACAACATAATTAAATAAAATAAAAGTCTCACACATCAAAGAGTCTAAATAAATACACAAATACAAATGTAGCAAGTCCAAACCACATAGTCTAACACATATTACAAACATCAAAATAAATAACTTAGTCCTCTTCCTCATCATCCTCAGAATCACCGCTATTCCAAACATTTGTAGGCTCATAATTAGGGTATCTTGGATATGGAGGAAATTTCACTCCTTGTTTAAACCTAATGAGGTTTTCAAGAGATAAATGAATTTTCTTTTCATAATCACTTTTCCTTGTGTTATACCTATTAATATGATCTACAAAGCTTTCTAAATTTCTTACCTTATCTGTGGTATGGTTGATATTATCCATCATCCTCTGCAATAGTTGAGTTTGAGTTTCCGTAGACTCACCTCTAGATGTAGAAGCTCATGAAGTAGATGGTCTAGATGTAGATGAAGCAGAGGTAGAAGCAGCAGATGTTGCCATTCCAAAACTCCTTAAAAATCCTCTTCTCCAGCCAAAAAGTAGAATGCTCCTAATATGACATCACATTAACACTTGTTATTGGCTTTAAAGGTAATGGTACTTCCTCTCAGTATCATTTCTAACTCTAGCCTGCTCACATAGACAAAATATTAATGAAGCAAATCTCAGACCTATAGTAGTAACGACAGTGGCAGAACTGATGATAGTATGATAGATCAAATCTCTAAAGTTGATGAGCTTAGCTTCCTGAATATAATAATTCACCATTGTTCTCTCTCTGGTAACTTTGTTGAGATGATTTGTAGGTAATAAATGGGCTAAAATAAAATTGTGTGATGCCTTTGAAGGAGCACTCAACTTTGAAGTGAAAAAATTGACTCTTCTTTCATTAGTACTTCTCCATAGCCCTCTTCCAATAGTCAAATAGGAAATAATTTCATCTAGCTCTGTCTCACTAGGACTATTGTTCACATAAAAATACAAAGTCCCACGTGGTAGATGATAAAACATATTGATTACCTCCGGTGAAAAAGGTACCAATTTTCCTTTAACCTTGACTCGATCGTCTTCATCATAAGGTAGGTTAGCATAGAACTCCCTAACTATATAAAAAACGACCACAACAGAAAAACAATAAAATCATTCCCATTATCGGCGAACAATCAGATCTTCTACAGATCCACCTGGACTCTTGAAACATTGCTCCTGGATAAGTTTTTGTGATTGTAAAGCATCACTGTGCCTATCATGAGCTCTCAAACTCACAAATTTGCTTGAATCAATGTGGCTTTTTCTTTTCTCCTCTTCCTTCTTGTTGTCATTCTAAAAATTTAATAAAATTCAACAATAACTTCAAAAATCAAGTATAATCTGCTAAACTGAACTCCTATGAGTATAAACTACTCTTTCTATGCAATTTCCATAGATTTTTCCTCATTTTTCACCAAAAATAGTGATTTTCCAATTCTTATAAATGTACTCAAAATACATTGTGAAAATCTAATTTTTTTACATATAAGTGAAGTTCATACCTGATAAAATCCAAATCTAGCAATTTTTTCTCAATTCCACCAAGAAATCTCCATGAAATGGCTTGCCCTAGACTTCTAAATTGCAAAATTCAGAGGTTGAACATGACGATGAGTGTAAAAATGGTAATTTTTTGGTTTTTTTTTCACTTTTAACCGTTTCCGAATCAGTTTTTGTGAAGCGGCGCTTAAACACGGGTATGTGGCGCTTAGGCGCCTGTCTCTCGGGTTACATCGCGCTTAAGCGCGAGAATGTGACACTTAAGTGCTAGTGCACTATTTTTTATATTTTTGAACTTAAGTAATGCATTATAAGTCTAAGTATACCACCCCTAAATGGTCCCATAACACTTTCATGAATATTTTCCTCTCCTTAAACTCTCATTTTTCCTCAAAATTCTCCAAAATAACTAATTTGATTAGAGGCTATAAAATACACAAACTTTCTCAAAAGTAAAAACCTACATTCATTTACAAATTAGTAAAAATATATATAGCACTTAGTTCTCACTCCAGATAGTCTCGGATGAAAAAATCTTCTAAATAGAAATACTAAGCAAACTAACATAAACTCCAAAAACAATATTTATCACTTAACACACTAAACAACTCCTAATAAAATAAACTCTAACATAGAACCTAATTCCATTCTTCATTTGTTGGGACAAACTATAATCTTTCACTAGTCTCTTCTGAGGCAATCAGAATATAAAGTTAATAAAACGGATGGTGGTGACGTGCTTTGATGTTATCTTCTTCTATCCATTTTTTTTTAAGATACATCTCCTTATCTGCTTCCTCTATATAACTAGTATGACTAAATTTCTTTTTTAATCGCCATCAAATATGCTCTAGATGGGCATGAATCTCAGTAACCTTTGTCTCCAGTAAAGCCACGATAGTCTCAATTTTGTTGATCTTTTCCAATATTCCTTCAATATTAACGGCTAAGAAACCGTTATATATATCTTGTGCACCCTGACTAATAAATCTCTTCCTCATTGTCTCTTCTTTCTTCTTCAAATCCATCTCGCATGAAGACATCATCTCAAAATCTCTCTCTCTTAGACTTTAGTGCTAAAAATGATCCGGGGCAAAATTTCTTCATGAAACCCTTCTATTTTTAGGCCTCAATCCCTCTAGTAACTCCTATAGACATCCTAAAACCGCCTTGGCACTTTTTAGTCAAGCAATTGGCAGTTAAACCTTCTAGAATCCAAATTTTGTACATGGTATTTAACTCCCGTGCTTAAGCACCGAATATTTGCGCTTAAGTGCCATTGTTCAATTTTGCACCAGTCAACTTAACATCTAAATTCTTATTTTAGCATGTCTAGATCTCTAAATCAAGTCCTAAAATCAATACTAACCCATAATAGTCTAAGAAAATACTACCAAAAATTTTCTTAATAACACACAAACAACAATCAAAGCAAAACACACTGATAACTATGGGTTGCCTCCCACAAAGCGCTTGGTTTAACATCGTAAGCCCGTTGTAACCAGTGCTTGTTCTGGTTGACCCAACATCATTCAATTGCTAAATTTATGTTGAACCCCTACAAAATAAGGTTTCAGTCTATGACCATTCACTTTATCTACTTTCTCAGTTTTAGGATCTCTCATATCCACAGTTTCATAGGGATAAACTTTAATCACAACAAATGGGCCCATCCACCTGGACTTAAGTTTGCCTAGAAATAATATTAACTTTGCATTATATAGCAAAACTTGTTGCCCTGATTGAAAATTTTTAGTAAGAATCCTTCTATCATGTCACATCTTAATCTTTTCTTTGTAAATCTTAGCACTCTCATATGATTTATTCCTTATCTCTTCAAGCTCATTTAACTGCAATAATCTTTTCTCACCAGCATCTTTTAAATTATAGTTGAACTCTTTAATCACCCGATATGCTTTATGCTCAAGTTCAACCGGTAAGTAACAAGCTTTCCCAAATATTAGCCTATATGGGGACATTCCTACAAGAGTTTTGTATGCTGCCTTATTAGCCCATAAAGCACAGTCAAGTTTGAGTGACCAATTGAATCTTGTTGGATTTACTGATTTTTTCATAAATATTTTAATTTCCCGATTGGATAATTCAACCAAACCACTTGTTTGAGGATGATAAGCAGCAATACTTTTATGGTTTATATGATATTTGCTTAATAATTTCTCCATTATAGAATTTCTGAAATGACTTCCCCCACTGCTATGATAACTCTCGATATCCCAAATCTACCAAATATGTTCATTTTCAAAACTTTTGAAAAACTTTGAGCATAACATCAAAGTAAAGAAACAGCTTCTATCCATTTGGATACATATTCCACTGCTATCAGTATATATAAATTTGTAAAATATGGCATAAATGGTTCCGTGAAATCTAATTCCTAAACGTATTTCAACTTCTAGCATATAATTGAGGGGTATCTCATTTCTTCTAGAAATATTGCCTACTATTTCAACTTCTAGCATATAATTGAGGGACATCTCATTTCTTCTAGAAATATTGCCTACTCGTTGAAATCTATCACAAGTTTTAATATAAACATTAACATCTCTAAAGACAGTAGTCCAACAGAATCCAGATTGTAAAATTTTGCATGATTTTTTATTAACACAAAGATGTCCCCTAAAATCAAAATTATGCCATTTTTAGATAACTTCTAATGGTACCACATCTTTGAATAATAAGATCCTTTCCTTGTTTATATAAAAATGGGTCATCCCAAAAATAATTCTTATCTTCAAAACTAAATTTACTTATGTCGGTATATCATTCCATAGGGTATAATATCACTAACAAAAAAGTTCACAATGTTGACAAACCACGGAAGACGCTACTCATTAATATTGAACAATTTTTTATTTGGATAGTGTTCATTAATTTTTTTTTCAAAATAGAGTGGTTTTTCTAACTCAAGCCTTGAAAAATCAACAACAATTTGATTTTGAGCTCCTTTTCTATCTACTATTTCCAAGTCAATTTCTTGTAAAAGAAGAATCCATCTTATAAGTCTTGGTTTAGCATCCTTCTTTATCATTAAATACTTAATAGCAGAAAGATTAATGATGATCTAAATTTATCAAAGGCATATTCTATTGCTAATAACTCTTTTTCAGTTATTGTATAACTAATTTGGGTTTCATTACGAGTTTACTAGCATAGTAAATTACTTTAAAAATTTATCATATTTTTCTCCTAAAATAGCTCCAATAGCATAATCACTAGCATCACACATTAGTTCAAAAGATTTTCCCTAATCTAGTGAAATTATAATTGGTGCAGTGACTAATTTTTCCTTTAATAACTCAAAAACTTTTAGACACACTTCATCAAAATTAAAAATTGCATCGTTCTCCAGTAAATGGCATAAATGCATAGCAATTTTTGAAAAGTCTTTAATATATCACCTGTAGAATCCAGCATATCCTAAAAAACTCCTAATTTTTCTTGGATTTGTTGGATAAGGTAAATTAGCGATCACTTGAATTGTAGCAAGATCTTCTTCTATAACATTTTTTGATAGTTTATGTCCTAATACAATTCCTCACGCAACCATAAATTGATAATTTCCCTAATTAAGGACTAAATTTGTTTCTTCATAGTGCGTAGGAACTTTTGATAAATGTTCTAAAATTGAGTTAAATGAAGTTCCAAACTCTAAAAAATCTTCCATAAATACTTGAATTCTTTTTCAATTAACTTGCAAAAAATTGTCATCATACATCTTTGAAATGTACCAACGACATTATGACCAGCGAAAAATATGTTGAGGATTTCATACCTATTTTATACTATTTTTAATGATATTGTACTTTAGAGAAAGGTATTTTTGATGTTTTGTTGCAGGAATGATGAATTAGGGTCATTGGAGCAAAAAGATTCAAAAAGGAGTGAATTTGCTGCGAAAAGATCCAAAATGTGGAGATTTGAACTAGGCCATTGAAGGTGAGTTTTTCCCGAGGCTACAGGACAAAATTCTCAAATGTCCGCCGACGGCGCCCTCGAGGCCGCCGACAGCGAGCTCAACGGTTATGCCTACTCAAGCTTTGGATAATGCCAAATTTGGAAGTGATGCTAGGCAACTCTTGGGAAAGCTCATCCACAACTTTAAAAGACTATTTTGGCTGAAAATTGGAGAGACTGGAGAAGGAAGGAAAGAATCTAGCAAGTAAAGGAAGTGCTGGAGAGAGTTCATAGAGATTAGAAAGGTTCCAATACTGTGAGCAATTCTTCAAGAAATTGTAAGAGTGGAGGGAAAGTGTGAGATATCTTCCTCTTTGCTACTTTGAAGAGGAATTTTGTGTGCTGTAAAGAAAGGAAGAGATTCAGAGAGACTTCGAGGAGTGTTCTTGGGGAGAAACTAGAGATAAGTTATTTACTTGTTATAGTTTGTATGACTTTGATTTTATATATGAATTACGAGTTTTGTTGTGTTTTTCCCATGAGATCTGAGTAGTTTTCTATGTCTTTCTCCTTCTCTTGAGATTTATGAAATGGTGATTTGAGATGGTGAAGCCATGAAAATGTTTAAGAAATTGTGATGATCTTTTCACTTTGATCTTAATTTACTTTCAATCTGGTCAATTGATTTGTTAAAATATGTTGAGTTTTACAACTAAAGTGAGGATTACATCCAAGATTCAGGGAGGTCAAAGCCCTTGGAAGTTGGGTGCAAATAAATATGAAAATAATATTATCAGGCTTAGAATTGGAGATTTTAGAGTGACAGACTAAAATCCCCAATTTGGTCCTATCGTTTGGGTGCTGAAGTGTAGATGTTAGCCCTCAGGTGACGAGAACGTGGGAGCTCTGAAGTGAGAGCCGGTATCCTCCCAGCCTAGCCGCAGATTTAGTAAACAAGCGTAGGATTAGTCATTATTCTTTATGCCTAAACCAAAGGGTAAAGAATAGGTATGCTCATATTTGGCATAATATAAATTGAACTAATTCATTTTGTCCATTCACTATAATTTCTTGACAATGAGAATGATGCTTTCTTATATTTTGAATATCACAATTAGACCCTCCTTAGTATCATTAGTTATTTAATAGTTATTAAATTTACCTATTTATTTCAATTGCCTATTTGTGACAGATAAACAAATTGATCTTTGTTGTTGTGATTAAAGAATTGCTTTTCTAAAATCTTAGTTCGCAGTTCTAAACCATTCCTTGTGGGATCGATATCTAGGACTCCATTAGAGCCCTCTATTACTTGAGTGATATGTCTACTTGCGTTCATAAGTGTGACTTTACAATTATTGAATTTTTATTAAGTTCATATTTATCTTATATTCTTAGGCATATATAAAGTCGCGGTCAAGTTTTTGGCGCCGTTGTCGGGGATTGAGTGATTGAGTGAGTGATTGAGTGAGTGAGTCAATTCACGATTAGAGTAACAAACAAATCAGGATTATTAGAAAATTTTTACCTGAATTGTAACTTATTTTTATATTTAGTTAAATATATTACTGAGTACTGATTTCAAATTGCNATTCAGTAAACAAGCGTAGGATTAGTCAATGTTCTTTATGACTCGACCAAAGGGTAAAGAATATGTATGCTCTTATTTGACACAATATAAATTGAACGAATTCACTTTATCCATTCACTATAATTTCTTGACAATGAGAAGGATGTTTTCTTATATATTAAATATCACAATTAAACCCTCATTAGTTATTTAATAGTTATTAAAATTACCTATTTTATTTCAATTGCCTATTAGTGACAGATAAGTAAATTGAACTTCATTATTGTGATTAAAGTATTGCTTTTCTAAAATCTTAGTTAGCAGTTCTAAACCACTCCCTGTGAGATCGATATCTAGGACTCCATTAGAGCCCTATATTACTTGAACGATACGTATACTTGTGTTGATAAGTGTGACTTTACAATTATTAAATATTTATTACGTCCATATTTATTTTATATTTTAAGCATATAAAAAGTCGTAGGTCATCGCTCCGCCATTTGACGCCACCAGCAACATATCCTACACGCGGACCGTGTTTTATGAACCATGGATCTCTTTGGCTTGATCTCCTCCGTCCGTTAAATACACGAGCGATCGGATGGCTCTCCATTATCGTCCCCTAGTGACCTAACCCATGAGCCGTTCACACTAAAACCTTAAGATCTTGGCCTAGATTCAACTAAATCGCATGGGATTTGTTTTTAAACCTTCATCTACTTAAGACAAACACATCTATATGGTTTATACGGTATGAAATACAGTAAATACATATGGAGAGTCGAAACAAGCTCGGCTTAGGGTTAGAGTTCAAAACCTTTGTCTGAGAGGGGAGGCCTTAATAAGATGGTTATAGTAGCTTTGATTGGTCCCAACGAACCCCCAAATGAAGTCTTGTGCCCTGGTGAATGGTCTAGGTATGAATTTGATCAAGTTTGATTTCAAGTGTTGGTTTAGAGCTAGGTTGGTGGCTATTTCAAAGGGGGCTTTTGTGAGGAATCAACTTCTCTCACTGTGGGGATGGTGTCTGCACAAGTAATTGAGGTTTGGTGAGCTGTGGAGCTGTGGGGAGTTATGTCCTGGTTTTGGCAGAATTTTGAGCTCAAAATTGAGTTTCCATAGTGAGGATCAGTGAGGAGAAATGGTGGGCTTAAACTAAGGAGGTCTTAGGGAGTCTGTGAGAGCAATTTGGCAAAGTTTCCTTAAGCAAATTTTAGCTCTCCTTTTCTTGGCCATGGATGTGAGGTTTAAATAAAAATGGCCTGGGGTGGTTGTCATGCCCAATTGAGGGGTGCAAAATGGTGCTTAGGTGTAGTGTTCTAAAGTGCTAAAACCAATTAAAATTGGCTAGCTCAGATGGGTGAGTTTGGGTTTGAATTTTAGCTTGGGGCTCTTGATTTTGGTGTTTTTTGCCCACTAGGCCTGCCGAGAGGCCCAGGGGAGGTGGCCAGGTGGTCAGGTGAGCCAGTGGGAGATTAACCCTTAATGGCAAGTGATGATGGGGAAGATTTTTGGTTAAGGCCCATAAATGGGCATAAATCCCTTAATCTAGGGATCCAATGGTCCATAGCTCATCATGGCTGGTCCAAGGGGGTTTAGCTTGGTCAATAGAGTGTGCTTAGTGGTTGTGGAGTCATCAATTTGGTGGCTTTGAGATGGCTAAGTTAATTTTGGCACATGGGTCCAATTTGGGTCCAAATGGCCAATGGTTGGGTTTGGGATAGGCTAGCCATGACTTTGATCCCAATCAACATTGTGTGGATGATTGTCATGAAGATTTTTGGTGAATTATTGGAGTGATTTTGAGTCCAATTGGAAGCTCAATTTGAAGGATTTTGGTATTTTGGTCGATTTGGGCATGTTGGACTAAACTTGGGTCTAAGTTGGTAAGGTTGGGTGAAGTTCAAATTGATTGTTGAAAGTGGTCTATAGCAATTTCATGAAGATTTTATAACATAAATTGGGTGCCAATTTCAGGATTAAGGCATTCAATTTGGTGGATTTGGAGACATAGCCAATTTTAGGCAAATTTGAGGATTTTTTTGGACTTGCTTTAAAATTAAGTGCAGTTGAGACTTCACTAAGGCGAATTGAAGGTCAATTTTGGTTTTTAGGAGTGTTATAAAAGATTTAGGATCCAAATTGGGGCAAATTAAGTAGGCTATAGGGTTCAATTTTGTGGGATTAAGTCATAGGGCGAAAATTGGGGTTTTGATTTTGATCAAAATTAAGCTCAAATCATGAGCCAATTAGGCTTGGATTTGGTTTATATTGGTCATATGAAGGGTGAATTTGAGTATATGATTGAAATTGGGGTAAATTGGGACCAAATTGATGGGCATTTGAGGTGAATTTGGGGAAATTGGGCCTTTAAAGACAATTTGGGGGTTTTGGTCAAAATGGTCAAATTGGCCAAATTGGGCTCAATTGAAGGGCTCAAATTGATTTTGAAAACATTTGGAGTGAATTTGATGTTTCGGGAAAGTTTGGGGTGCCAAGCGTATTTTTGTAATTTTGACAATTTTGGGGGTATTTTTGATAATTTTGGAATTTTTTGATGGTATTGGGTAATTGGGATATTTTGAAATGGGTTGAGGTGATTTTTGAGTCAAATTAGGTATTTTTGGGTGAAATTGGGATTTTTGGTCAAATTTGGGATTTGGGAGTGTTTAAGTAATTTTGGTGGATTTAGGTGCAAAAGGCCAAGTTGGGTATTTTTGGTAGAATTGGGGTGTCAATAACCATGTATGAGCTATGGACCAATGGAATCCCCATTTTGGTTCTCCATGTACTAGTCTTAGCTATACCCTTGCCTAAGGCTCGTGGGTCTAGGGGACCACATACATGAGTCTCCCAAAAGATCAAGGGATCAAAGTCAACAATTTTAGATTTTAGGATTGTGAGTGAATATAGGTGATAGTGAGTGTAGTGAGTGAACAAGCTCCAGACCAACACCCAAAGTCAACCCTAAAGTCAATCAGTCCTATGGGGACTCATCTTGAGCTCTCTCATATTGACCCCACCTACCAAGTGCTAGAGGTTAGGACCAATATGTGAAACATCAGGTTGAGCAAAGAGGAGTTTAAAATTTCTAATGGTGAGGGTTCCTTTCTAGTTTTCTAAGTATAGTCAATAGGAAAATCCTAGGCTAGACCTTAGGCAACTAAAAAGAGAAAACTAAACCTCAACTAAAAGTGAGGTCAACAGCAATATACTTTTCATTATCTAGCATTAAATGACCCATCCTTGAATGAGAGTGTTTTGTTTAAAATTCAAACATAAAATTAAAGAGCTTGCTTTTCATTCCAATACATTATGTTGCATTTTGAGTTTTAGGAATGCCACTCTTGGGTAGTCTTAATGTATAATTGTGACTTATATGACAAATTCCCTAACCTAACAAGTTTGTTGGCTTCATTTTTGTTTAAAAGTTAAAAGAAAGGAGGCTCAAAGGTTGTATCCCTCTTTAAGCTAATTCATTTTAGTTCATTTCAATTTTGACATGTTTTTTAAAAAAATTCTATTGATATAGAAAAAGTCAATTTTGAATTTTCAAGGAAGTTTTAAAATCCCAAAGGAATCGAGTATAAAAATAAAATTCCATTTTGGTGATTCAATCAAAATATCATATAGTGAGGTGTTTTTAACTTAGAACTTTGTAAAAGGTTTGAAGACAAATAAGTTGGAGAAAAAAATTAACAAATCCAATAATCTATATAAAGTTACTAACTCAAATTCAAACAATTTTCTTGCTTATAATGTGACTAACGCAAATTCAAACAATTTATTGTTGTCTATGTTCAGAGATATACTAGTGAATTCATGATCAATAATTTGATCAAGTCAATTTCTTCTCTCATTTTTTTTTTCTTTTTTCTTTCTTTTTATTTCTTTTCGTCTATTTTTTCTTCCCCTTTTTCTCTTTCTTTTTATTTTCTTTTCTACTCTATATATATGAAGAAGACTCTATCATTTCAATTTCCTTTCAAAAGGATTTCAAAGGATGAGTATATTTTCATTATTGTTTAAGAAACTCCAATCCAACATCCATGTGGATGGATAGGCTCAATTTCATAGTGATTTAAGAGAACTTAAGTAAACCATATTTTCATGAATGTAAAAACAGGAAAATGAAGTAGCTATCACAATGAGGTAATACTTTTTTTCTTTGTCAAAGGAATAGAATTCTAAGAAGTGTATTTGATAAAATATATTCATACCTTTTATGAGCTAAATCATGATGTTTGACCTTAGCCATCTATAACATATCTTGTGATGGAAGATTTTGTAATGGCATAGTCATCAATCTTATATTACATTTAAAATTTCATCATAAGTGATAAGAGGTTATCTGCCATTGTGAAGTTTAAATTTTATAACACTCTGTGAGAAGTAAATTGTGGTAGGTCTATTCAACATAATTTTTCAAAGCTTTTCCTTTTTAGGTGCGAAATTATGAGAAGTGTCTTTGAATGAGAGATGATTTTAGTATGTACTAATTGTAGAGTTTATAACATCACAAACTTATTTCATCTCTCCTTGAGTTTCTTCCAAAATTCATGGATTAACTTGTATAATCAGTCTTTATATCTATTGTAGACATCTACAAGGAGTGATTTCTTAGTTCTTCTTAGATATTTTAGGTGGTTGCTCTTTTCTAAAGGAGTATTATTTTAGTGCATTATTGCTTGACAATAATCTTATCTTCATAAAAATGCAAAAGAGTTATTATCAATTACATTACAACTAATAGAGCCTCAATAATGTTTGATGATAGGGTCATTAATATTCTGTCAGTTAAGTTTGGGTTTGCTGAAAGAATTAAATTGTGCAAAAGACACTTGAATTATAAGCAGAATGTTGATAATCAAAAGATTTTAATTTTTCTGAGAAAACTTGGATAGAACAACATTCTAGATTTTTTATTCAACATAGAATTCAACAGAATCTATGTCTTTAGCAAAGACAACATTTAGCTTGGTTCCTTTAGACATTCTTCAGGGATAACAAATAGTCTAATTCTTATAGTTCTTTTCCAATCAGTCTTTGAAAGTGAAGCACTCCTTAATTTTGTGTCTCAGCATTCTATGATATGGACAGTAGTTAGCCTTGTCGCTTCTTCCTATTTCTTTAGACCTGAGAGGCTTAGAGATTTTGAAAATTGAACTATTAGCTAAATTTTGAAACATCTTTTTCACAACATATAAAGAGATAAACCTGATTCTTCCTTTCTTTAAGTGGGTATTTGAAATTCTTTCTTTCTTCAGGCCTATAAGGTTGTTGTAATCATTGTCATTTTTGTTGTGGTTATTGCTAGTGTAATGACTAGCACTATTAATGCTTAGCATCTTTAAGTAGTATTATCATGGGTCGCTTCACTTTATCAATAGCGGACACTTCCCTATAGCTTTTTCACAAATGTTTTGGGGTCTCTACTCTATTTCCTAACTTAGGAACTGTAACTATTTATCTCTCTCCTGCATGTTGGTTGTCTTTTCAACAATTTGTAAATATCTTAATGGTGAAGGCTTCCAATAGAAAGTCAATTGATCCAAAGATATTCATGAGAAGGAGCTCTATAAAATGTTACTATTGTAACTAAGGCTCGTATCTTCACCTAATGATATTGTCAGCTAAGACCTCGCCAGGTTGTTGTTTCTCAACGAATAAATCACCAACTATGATATGATGTTGAGATCTAATAGTTTTTTTTTTTAAATATTCCATCAAGTTCAGAGAAAGTCTTCACTGATCCATTAGTTAATTTTGCGTACCCCATATAGATTATTAATAAAGAGACGGAAGAGTAAGGCATCACTTCCCTTGATATTACAACTTGCACAAAAATGTTTCAAGTGTTGCCTTGGGTTACCAGTTTCGTCGAATACATTAAAGGTTGGTGTTGATTTTTTTATTTTTATACTTGAAATTGTTTTAAAAAAAAAGAGGTTTTGATTTTAAAAAGATTTTAATTTTGAAAAATAGTTTGATTTTAAAAATAAGACTGAACATATCTCAAACATTTGATTTTTTTAAATAATTGTACACGACATTATAACTAATGTGTCATCTCCAAGAAGGAGAATATCACTTAATAATGGGTTCAATTATTCAAAATAAAAAATTTATGACATTTTTTTGATATGCGAAAATTCTAATTAGATCGTTCTCCTATTTAGTCCGAAGACTAGGTAGGGTTTAGCTTATCTGGGTTACTAATCATTTCATTGGCGCAAGCCCCTAGAATTAATTACATCTTAAGCAATCAAAATAACTTAAGAAAACACTCAATTAAGATTGAGTTCATGTCTTCAACAATTCAAAGTTTAATTTCCATGATTGATTGTAGGAAAATTAAATGAGAAAAACTCACTGTGAAACATTATTTATGGAACCCAAAGACATAAAAAAAATAGGAGATTTCGATGATACCTAGGAAACCTTAGAGACATCTCAAACTAGCCTACGGTTTGGCTTTACACCTTTGAAAGGTGAAATTTATTTGTTATTTCAATCTTGCAATTTATTTAAAAATTTAAGACTTACATTTGCATAACATAACATCATGCAAAGAGCTTAAAAAGATGGGAAGATTTATGTTGTACCGAACAACGTCCTCAATATCCTAAAAAGAATTAGGACTTATATTTCACGATATATAATCATTCGAAGGACTAAAAGAAATGTGAGAATTTATGTCGTACTAAAGGAACGACCTCTAATTATTATTTTGATTAAGTCTATGGAAAGAAAGAGAAAAAAATTGCATTGGGAGGCCTCTCCTAGATTTTTATTGTTGTTTGGTTATTGTGAAGCAACTTTTGGAGTAATGTTTATTATTAAAGTTATTAAAGAGCAATTTTATTTTATATTAAGCGACCCCGGTTACGATTTAATAGTTCCATCGTCCTGGCACCGTTGTTAGTTTTGAATTAACTTAATTTAAAAAAGCTGATAAACTTCTTTAAATCAGAAGACTCTTTAGCAACTGTGAGTTACCTAATCGAAAAAATCTTTGCAAATCTAAAAAATGAATTATTGTTATTATGTTATCTTTTATTTTAGTATTATTACTCGGTTAAGATTTAATAATTCCATCGTCCTGGCACCGTTGTTAGTTTTGAATTAACTTAATTTAAAAAAGCTGATAAACTTCTTTAAATCAGAAGACTGTTTAGTAACTGTGAGTTACCTAATCGAAAGAATCTTTGCAAATCTAAAAAATGAATTATTGTTATTATGTTATCTTTTATTCTAGTATTATTTTATATATTTTTTATTAAGGTCTATTTATTATTCTATCTTATTTGAATTGATTAAAGTTTCAAGTATGATTCATTTAAATGAATTTTGTTATGGGGTTTTAAGAATTATTTAAGACAATTTTATCAAGCCAATGCGTTAGTCACATGTTATAAGGTTTCAACCTAAACATATGCCCAACGTCCTCTATCTTAGAGCTTCCTTTTCATGTGCCATAAATGAGGAATGCGCTAGGTAAAAGAAAAATATCATTGTAGTATGTTTAAATAAAGCACATATAATCAAGTGCGGTAAACGAGAAATTAGTAGAACGTATTTACCACCACTGATGTTATTTTAAATATTTTTTTTTTTCAAAGAATCATAATATATGACTCCGTAACAATCAATTTATATACCAACTTTGAAATATAAATAAAAAAAAATTGTTGTGTAGGTTTGCTTAGAAGAAGCTAGGAGAACCTCCTCGGTCACACACTTAAACTGAAAATAATGCTCGAGTAAAGGTAGCCACGAAGTGTGCCATCCAAGAGGAGGGTAGGAAACTTCTTAAGCAACCTTACATGAAGCAATAACAAAAGGATTTACCTACAACCCACTCAATTCTTATGTGTTAATATATATTTCGCACTTGAACTTTCATATTTACACATAGTATTAAAATTTTTAATATCATGTAAAAAATAACACTATTTTCCATTTCTAAGTGAAATAATTTTTTTTTTATGCATAGGTTGAAAGTACCAATGTGCCATGTATGTAAATATAAAAATTTATTTGTGAGATATGCAAGTACAAAAGAATTGTGTGCTACGTATATAAATTCTTAAAGTTGAAAGTGGTACTTTTATATTTTGTTTTATGTAACATAAATGATGCTGGTAGTATAAATGTAAAATGCAAGGTCCAAACATCAAGCATATGAGCACATGATAACTATGTGGTCTGTAGTTTTACAAAAAAAAAAAAGTCAAAATCTACAGATGCATATATTTGTTTCAGATTTCCCAAAATAAATCCAATAAAGTTTCCAAATTAAATAGATAGAAATGGCAACAATTTCAGATTTCTCCAAATGAGAGTGCTCGAGCTTCATATTTTTCTAAGAAACAATCAACTACATATGGTCATGCACAACTAAGTAACAACTTTCACATTTTCATAAACAAAAGCATCACACTCTTCAAATTTTTACAAAATGGCCAAATACAAGTATTTTTTTAAAAAAAATTTTCAAGAAATGAAACCATAGAAAATTTTAGATTTTCATAAAACAAGGTGATCAAGAATCTCAACACACCCTTGCATGCTTGCAATCTAATTTTTCATATATTTACACATCTAGCTCCCAAATTTTACGTTTATAGAATCCAAATCTTTTATGGCATTCCTACTCAAAGTACAGAGAGAGAGAGAGAGAGAGATGGAATTTCTACGCGTTATAAAAGCTCAAAATCGAGTCATATGAACGCCATCTGCTTTCTAGTAGAATTATGTCCAAAAGCTTGTTTTGGGCAAACAAGGAGAACTAAACTTTAGGTTTTAGATATGTAAATACATAAAAATTGTACAGTATGTATGTGAATGAGCCCAAAAAGAAACCAACGTAAACTTTAATTTTGACTTAGTTGCAAAAAAATTATACATTTTCAAGAACTCATGTGGTTGCTGGAATATACAGAAAATTGCAGAAAGAAACATGGTATCAGAAGCTTTAGATTTGCCACTGTTCTATAAGCTTTAATCATGTCATTATATAGGAATTAAGTGGTATGTATATACATCTTCCTTATTTCATTTCACTACATTCTTTTGCATCTCAAAAAGAACTTCCAGAAAATTAGAAAAAAAAAAAACGGTGGGAGGATCTTTTTCTTTTCTTTATGATACAGAGTGAATTATTGCTCTTTGGGCTCCTTCCATATGCCTTAATATTTAACACCTATAGAACAATAGTGAATCCAAGCTTCTGATTCTTATATATTCACACACATATAAACTTTACTTTTCATATTTCCACCGAATAAGATTTCATACTGCACCGAAGATATCACCAATAAAACTTCTATGCAAAAGTAAGACAATAGGTATGTAAAAGATGATGAAGTCTAGCTGTTTGATGTATGAATACTCAAAGAATTGAAGTGTTAACAATGAAAATACTTGTGAAAATTAGAAAATCTCCATAATTATACATATGTATAGAATTCAAGTGTTGGATAAGTAAATACTTAGAGATTAAAAGGTTTTGTAGTTTCATTTTTTTTTTTTTTGAATTCAGGTATTTGATGTGTAAACACAATGCAAATTTGCAAAAATCTGAAATTCGACATGATCGATTTCACATGTTGGGTATGTAAATACAATAGAAAGCCGGAAAATATGCAATTCTATGTATTGATTTAAGCATTAGATATGTAAATGTCATAAAAACTTGTAGAATGTGAGAATATAGCATATGGATTCAAGTGCTACAAATGCAAAAAAATAAATGATTATAACAATCTGTATATATATAGATTTAAATTTAAGTTTTACATAAACATAAGTAACTAGAAGACTACAAAATATGCACACATGTATATTTATTACAAATGGCATGTATGCTTATACATTGATAACCAAACCTTAATTTGGAATTCAAGCTCAACACATGTAAATATATCGCCATTAATAAAACTGCACTTATACATTGTAGTTTAGGCTCTATGCATGTAAACACTAAAGAAAATTTGAAACGAATCTGAACTCCACGCATATATGTAAGAAATTGTGTTATACATGTAAACAGTTATAGTACTGAGAAAAACATGAAATCATACATACATATATATTCATAATAAGTAAATTGCTGTACATATAATCACTTAAATGTATTCAGAAAAATCTGAAACCACGCATATACGTACATAAGAAATGAAGTTTGCAAACGTTGAGTAAAGTTGTAATAAAAAAAATTTAGATATGACATCTGCAAACACGAAGTAGATAGAGATGCAGAAAATCTTTCGCAAAAAACCTAGCTCGAACAAGGACACACTAAACAGAGGGAGATGTAGCCCGAGCTCAAGAAAGGTTTAGAAAAAGTACGCGTGCTAAATATTAAAATCCTCACAATAATATTTTCTCAGGAGAGCGGGTTGTTTGGTTCNATGGACCCCAAATCAAATGCAGAATACCCCCGCCATAATGGCTTGAAGGTTTCATCCCTTTAACCTTTGTCAGGAGTTCAATTCTCATTTACTAACACCTCTTTCATAACCCTGCAACGGCCAACCACCAACCTCCCCACTTGGCCTTTATAATCACCAATCAACTCCCCTCGTTTCCCATCGCCTCCTTCCCTCCTCATCAGTTATTTGTTAGCGCTCCTTGCCAATGGCTCGCTCCACTGCTTCGATGGCAGTCGTATGCATACTGTCCTTCCTCCTTGTTTCCGGCGTTTTCCGCGAGGCGAGCGGGACCATCAGTTGCGGCCAGGTGTTCTCATCCGTGGGATCGTGCGTCAGCTATATTCGAGGCGTTGGCCCGCTCACCGGAGGATGTTGCGGTGGGGTGAAGAAACTGAACGGGCTGGCGAGCACCACCCCTGACCGTCAGGCGGCATGTTCTTGCCTCAAGAGTCTCGCCGGCCGTATTCCTAATCTGAAACCTGGCCTTGCTGCTGGACTTCCTGGAAAATGCGGCGTCAGTGTTCCGTATCCCATCAGCACCACCACCGACTGCTCCAAGTAACTAATCTAACGCCTGGTTCTTGCTCAGAGCGACGGTTTTGTTTGTTTTCGTGATAACTGATTTGGATTAGTTTTTCTTTTGTTTTTCAATTGTTTATGGCTGCAGGGTGCACTGAGCTCCTTAGACGGGCTGCAAATTACTGTTTTCGTTTGAGCTACAGAATAAAGTGGTCGCTGGGTCTAGTGAGGGTTGTTAATATGTTGATGTTGGGCGTTTCTGTCTTATTTTAATTTATGTTCCTGTTTTGTAATAAGGCTACACCCTTAGATGTGGTGAGGTTGGTATTACTGCTATAATATCATTGCTGTTTCTACTTATATAATATACAACATATTATAATTATATGTATGCTTTGCTTTGCTTCCGTTTTCCATGAGTTTTTGTGCTGTCGGCTCTAACATAATAATTGATTTGTGTTGAAGGTGGAAAAGAGTCTAATTATGCTCGATCCACCTTCCAATGAAGCATATATTTGATTAATTTAATTGAGTTTGAACTCAAGCTCAAGCTAAATTTTATGAGTTTGAGTAGGCACGCGATTATTATGAAAAAAAGGAAAAAAATATTAATTCAAATTAGTTTTATATTAAATTAAAAAATTGGATAAACAATTAGATGATAAATAATAAATCATTTGATACAAAATAAAAAATATATAATTTTTTACCCTTTTTCAATAATTTAAAGACAAAAAATTGAATTTTAATATATTTTGATTGTATTTTTTATCAATTATTTTTTAAACGAGCTAGCTTATGAGCTAATAAGTCGAGTTGGGGTTCGCTTGAGCTTGGCTTGTTAGCTCTTTGAGCTCAGTTCACGAGCCACCTATCCAGCGGAACTTGATTCGGCTCATGAGAGGACTTGATTAACTTTCACCCTTAAATCTCTATTAAATCTATGATTTTGATAATTTGTTGTCGGTTTTATAGGGTTGGTCTTAGCTCAAAAAAAAGTTTATGCACAAAACTGAGTTTAAACTAGTTAAAATTGGATTGAATTATTCTAGTTTCTTATGAACAGACCGGTTCTAAGATTATACAGTTCAAATATTTTGATTTTCAATGATAAATATGATTTAAATTAAACAGAGAAAATATAACTTCTCAAAAATTTGATACGAATATCAATTGTAGAGTGTCTTAAATTAAAGGACTCTTTGTTAAATTGATAAAAATAATATTATTACATTTTTATTATATATTTAACTTATATTAACATATTTCTAATATATATTTTTGCTATCCAGTTCAATCTTTGGTTCAACACAAATTTAAGAAAATATATTAATCATCCAATTCTATTATAATTAAACTTATGCCTTAATATGAATCAATGAACAAACCAAATAAGATCATTCTCACTAAATATTAAGTTTAAATAGACATAACTCAAATGTTAAAAAAATCCATGAATTTTTCATCAAAAAGATAAAACTTATTATGTTAAAGGTAATTCAAATTAGAATCAAGTTAGATTTTGAAATATCATAAGGGAAAAAAACTTAATGATTATCTGAGATTTATTCCATTTTTTCTAACAGGTGTAATGCCTTCTTATGAAATTTATAAATAGATCTTCAAAAATAATATGAAAATTTGGGTATTAAATAGGAAAGTTTAGGCAATATATATGTAATTATATAAGAATTATATAGTCAATTTGACGAAGATCATATATTTTCATCACCTCAAGGAGGCCTAGTGAGTCCTATCAGTCAACCACTCATGACTAAAAGGCCACATCATTTACGAGTTTGATTAGCAACCATATATTATATCTAATACAATAGAACATATTCTACTAAAGTGAGGCCCAAAGTTTGGATTAAAAAAAGGGAGAGGTACCAATAAGGATGTATACGGCGTAGAGGTTCAAAGATGTGACTATGGAAAGTGAAACACATTAGGCTCCACCAATTCATAACAAAGTTGGCTAATTAGACGCATAATACTTGATTGTCTCGAAACATGCCCTGTAATTTCCTTGATAAATTTTTCTACCATCAATCCATTTGTAGCACAAAAAACACTGATCGACCATAGAGGCTTATATTGAAAGATCCAACTTGAGAGTCAAAAATTATAATTTAATTTTAACCCCAACAAAACCGCTAAACTATTTTTATTTAAGTAGTAATTGATTATCATCTTAGCATTTCACGAGAATTTAACACACACTCGGATAAAAGAAAATAACCAATGGTGACATCAGAAGATTTTACGTGGAAAACCCAGAAAGGGAAAAAAACCACAGGGCCTAGCCCAGCTGATGAATTCCACTATAAATTAGATATTACATGCACAGTCTTTTATCCCACAAGCTAGAAAGAGTTGAGCACACTTCGAAATCACAATGTTGGTGCATGAATGAACTTGTTGTAAGAAGAGTGACGATCGGTGGAGGTCGACAGGTGGTGGTTGACGACGGTTGATGGTGATCGATGGAGGTCAACGGTGGTCAACGACGGTCGACGGTGGGCGACAATAGTGAGCGGTGGTCGACAACGGTTGACGATGTTGCCGGCGGTGGGTTGTGGTCAACGACAGTCGCCAATGATCAATTACAGTCGACGACGTATGACGGTGGTAGAAGTGATGCTGAACTTTAGCTCGTTCTTAAAGCCCGAAGTTTTTTTCTCAAGTCTCAAGCTCTTTTTTCTCTCATGAGAGGGTGAGAGCTGTATTTATAGAGTTATGGATGCAATTTATGATGGAATATAAATCACATTGATCGGACGATCCATAGATGTTTCTATAATCAGATGTCATTTGATGGACATTCAAGTGTCTTAATTAAGTCAGAATTTAGTGATTTTGGACTCGTTGAATTAGTAATGTCGAGATGCTCAATTCTACTATAAGCTGTCATATTCGGCTTTGCTTTGCCTTTCCAAATATTCTCAGAAAGCTTTCAAAAATGGTTTAATAGATTGATCTAATCTTGATTTGACTTGAATTGAAACAATTTTGATACCTTTGAGACTGTCTCGTCGAGCCAGTCGGTTTGACTGTATGTTTGCAAAAATCAGAGCTCTGGATGACTTTTTATCAAAGTTTAAACATTTCTTGCTTAAATGATTATGTCGAGATCTGTGTCATGCCTAAAAATTGTGCTAGATGTCTAAACTTTGTTGATAGTGCATCAGTTGCCCCTATTTCCGGGTGAGATTGACATTGTCATACGAAAATATTAAAATTTAAAGCACTTTATATTTATCATGGTATTATTAATAAAATACCAAAAATTAGACTCTAAATATAAAAATTTTGGTAATAGAAATGTACACATATAAGATTAACATGGTGTGTATGTAAAAAAAATTTNTATATATATAGATATATATATATATATATATATGAAAAAAAAAGAAAGGTTGGAGGCTATTAGACGAGCCCCGGTTATCTGTAGGTGTGCTAAATATTCGAGTACCTCACTCTACACACTGTAGGATTCAAAACCTTGACCTAAGGGTACTTAAGATATTCAGAGAGGTTGCTCTACCAACAGACCATAAAACATGCACACACATACACACACAAATATATTTATGCCTTATCATTCGTGCATTACATGAATACCTGTTATACGGTTTTTCAAATACTCACTTTTATTATTGTAGATATTTAAATAAACTTGCAAGGATAGAGGAGCATAAAGTACATCAATTTGTAAGAAATATCTGGCTCAAGAGACAATTTAATTATGATTGGTCATTGTAAGCCACATTTAAAATCAAACATATTAAAGTTAGATTAAATGAATTCCTGATCCATGGTTTTTCAAATACTCACTTTTATTATTGTAGATATTTGAATAAACTTGCAAGGATAGAAGAGCAAAAAGTACATCAATTTGTAAGAAATAGCTGGCTCAAGATACAATTTAATTATGATTGATCATTGCAAGCCAAATTTAGAAAACAAACATATTAAAGTTAGATTAAATGATGATATTGATGATATGAGAACCTACCAATTATTATTATTTTGATTGTGACATGGAATTGCTGACATTTGATATTTGCAATCTACATAAGCAAATTAAAGAACTTTAGACCTTTGACAAATGTTTAAACCTTTGTTAGTATCTTTGTCTTGTGAAACTTTGAAGTATTCAAACTCATTGGAAGCAAATGAAAACATTTGTATCAAAATTCAAGAACTAATCATGGCTTCTAGAATGAACTTTCAATCGATTTAAGACAAGGTTGATGATTCCATTTCTCAATTTGTAGGCTCTAAACAAACAAGCTCATGATTGACATTTATTGATTCAACAAAAACCAAACTTATAGGGAGTAAACCGTGCACTTTAACCAATTAACGAGATTTCGAAGGGAAAAAGTCATAAATCTCATATCTCACAAAGCAGCTATTGTAAAAAAACCTGCATCCACTTTTATCCCCGCATTTGCTTGGAAGCAAGTCCTCAATGTAAGTCAAACACTCGATGCATGTGGACTTCTTCATATCACCCGTGCATTGTGCCATTCCATAGATGCTCAAATCAACCAGGCCAGTGATATTGCTTGCCACCGCCTTCGCAAACAAGTTAGTTTCCGACCCCGCCACTACCATAGTCTTTAGTTCGCCAACCATCAGCTTTACCGCTGGTACAAACATTGAAGAAGTTTGTGCTTCCTTCTTATTAAATAGAAAATATTCGGCTCCAGGAATAGTCCAATTCCCTAAAAAGTTAACCACATCATAACGGAGGAAGCACAGATCGTACAATATGTATGCTTGTGCTTGACTAGCACAATTTGCATGAAGTTTTGTTCCTGCATCCTTGATGCAATTATTGCAAAGGTCAGTGCTGGCATCACCTCTGCACTGAGCGAGACCATAAAGAATGCTGTCATTTTGGGAGGAGGAGAAAATGGAGCTCGTAAAACCTTTAGCAAGAGCAACCTCCATGAGATAATATGTGGTGCTTACGATGCGGGCTCTTAGATCGATGTTATCAGTGATGTCTTTGGCGCAGGAGATTTTATATATGAAATTGTCGCATTTGGCAAGAGGAAAAAGGAGAAAATACCAGAGCAATAACTTGTATGAGAATTCCATTGGCATATAGTATCTTTCTTGTTACAATGCTAACAAATAGTCGATCTACTTTGTTGATTCATGCCTTCCCTTTCCTTTTTATAAGTGCTAGTTTGAAGGTTGGGGTGGTAGAAACCATATATTTTTAATGTTTTTATACTTTACTGTTTCGTTTTTCTCAGGAAACAATTATGCTAAGATATATATTATATTGAAAAAGTTCATATGCCTAAATGAATTTCTCTTCCACAAAGAACATCTTCAATATTACATAATTTTTTATGCTATTGTAAGAGTGGACTATTTANTATATTGAAAAAGTTCATATGCCTAAATGAATTTCTCTTCCACAAAGAACATCTTCAATATTGCATAATTTTTTTATGCTATTGAAAGAATGGACTATTTAAAATAAATATTTATGAACTTTTAATTCTGGTTCAAGTATGATATGATATATAAATTTTTAGAAGACCTATAGAAGTCCGAATATTGTCTTGCACTGACCATTTCATTGGTTCTTCATTGCTGTCCATATGGTTCTTCATTCTGGGCTTTTAGATACTCCACAGCCAATTGAACTTTATACGGAAAATAATGTTTTAAATTAAGATCTTTTTACTTTATTAAAAAAGGTTAATTACAAAGAAGAAATTAAAAAAAAAAAAACTAATTATTAGATATATTTTAAAGTTCTAACATTTATAAAACAATAAACTAAAAAAAAAAATATGACTAGGAAATGACTAACTTGCCGTCCCCCCCCCCCACCTGGTGGAGCGATTATTGCGTGAGGAGAGCGCACGCAACTCTGCGTGCGCTCTCTGATCACAGCCGCACATCGCAGCTATATGACAGTGGGTGCAGCTGTGATCGGAGAGCCTCCGCACCCAATAATTAGACCACCTGGTGGCACGTGACTTAAACCACTACATAGTCACGTGGTGCTACCGTTGCCATGTGGGTTGCGGGATGGAGAGTTTATCAATTTTACAGTTTTTTTAATTAATCATTTTTTAATATTAATCTTTAAAATATAGATATTTTTTAAATTTCACCAAGAACTTCATTTATCAATATTTAAAAATAATAAAAATAAGTAAAATTAAAGAAATTTGGAAAGAAACTAAAAAATAATGTTCCCTCGATTCAAAATCAATTAAACAAGTTAAACAATTTTTTTCGAAAAAGTAACAAGTTAGTTAAAATCTACTTTGCTAGCTATCACAACATTAAAATCATCAAATATGGGTTGAAATAGCGTCTGATTTTTAGGGTTTAGGGTTTAGGGTTTAGGGTTTAGGGTTTACTGATTATTTAACGATACAATATGCAAATGTTTAATCGCATACAGCTTAGCGGTTGAAAAACTGGCTGACAATTCTCCAGGATTATTGCGACGGCTTAAAAACTAGCTGATTTTTTCAGTTAATTCTTATGTCACGCGAAATCAGCTAATTACTTGTTGATATTTCAGGTTTATTGTGACCTAGTTGTCTCCTTGAGGAATGCTCGACGACCACAACGTTGTTCAGCTACCACATCTTTGATTGAATCTGACTAGAAAAAGGTAAGCCTCGTAATTCTCTCCCATCCTTACTCAATTTGTAAGTATTCTCTCTCGTCAAATCTATTTTCTTCCTCCACATTGACTCTTCGGCTCATTATAATGACAAGGAATCCAAACATAGCACTCATTTTGTATGTGGTGACATATGTAACAATTAAACATCAATATCCACTTCTTGTTTAGCGTTAGGATTAGGTTTAGAGTCATACAACTGAATTCGTATGTATTTACATATCTCACACCTAAATTTTATCTTTACATACATATTAACGTGGTGCTTTAAAGTTATACATGAAAGGTGTAGTTCACCACTTTTAATAAGGGTTTAAGTTTGCTAATTTCTGTGTGATTTTAAGGATTTGAGTGTTGTGTGAATATGAAAGCTTAGGTATGAGATGTGCAAATACATATGAGATGTGCTAATTCCTGTCCCTTTCATGTTTCAGATTAAATCTTATGAGAGGTAACCATGATGTTTTATTTCCTCAGTACCCCAGATATCCACCACATGAGCCTGCAACTGTATGGCATTGTGACGATAGTGATGAAGAGGAGAATGATGATTAGTTTGGATCTTTAGTTTTGTTTGATATTTTTAGTGTATGTGTTGTTATGAACTGTTGTTAGTGCAATTGTTCTGTACTTTGTGTTATGTTTTCAGTTGTTCTTGTTGCGACTGTTAGTTTTTGTTATGTTGTGTTTTGTTGTACACCTACTCTGATGTATCTGTGTTTTGTGAGCAGTTATTATGTTTGTGTGGTAGTAATTGTGTTAATTATGTTGTTTAATGTATTTAGTTAGTTTGTGCTGAACTTAATTTTAGATCTTAGGAAGGTTTATAATCTAGCTAACTTTTAACTTAAAAGTTGCATGTTTAAAATTTTCAATTTACGACCAGTTATTTTTCTTTATGTTGTGGTCATGTATGTTTGTTAGTGTTTTTCTTTGCTTTTATGTTATACTTCACTGCATAGAAGTCTGATGAATCTCTATATGTCAAGAAAATTAAAATTTAATCAATTTAATTTTTTACTCCTGTTTTAATTTTTGTACTTATATATTTAGGATATGAAAATTCCTACAAGCATGTTTTTTTTAATTTTCATTCTTGCCAATATTCATATGATTCTAAAATGCTTTAATTTTATTAAAAATTTAAGTTTTGGGGAGGGATGAAAAATTTTCTAAGGAACTTAAAAATTTATTTGTTCTTGATTGTGCTACAAATAAATTTGATTTTGATTTGAAGAAAAATGATCATGTATATGAAGTTATATTAGGGAAGTAAGATTTTGAATATAGAAATGAGTAAGAGAATTTAGTTAAAATTTATAATAATAAAAAAAAACTTAAAGTTAAAATTTTTAGTGTGGAAAATGTTAAATATAGTGTAACTATCTTTAGTAGGAAAAATTGTATTTTTGAAAAATTTAGAAGATTTAGATTTTTATTTTCAAAACTTAAATTTATTTTATTGAAAAAATTTTTAAAACTATTATTATGTTTTTAAGTGAAAGAAAAATAACAACTCTTTACTTTAAGAAAAGAATAGTGAGATTCAAAATCATTAAAGCCTATCCAGATATAATAATCCTTACCTGAGAAAAAGAAAAAGAAAAAGAAAAGAAAAATAAAAATAAAAGAAAATTTGAAAAAGAGAGGAGAAGTTTGAGGATTAATGCCGAATTAAAAATTGGTTCTACATCTAATCTTTTTAAAGTATAAGACTTGAGAAATTCTTAAGCTTATTGATATAATATAGTAAGTAAAATTATGCTTAATAAAAATTTTTAAGTAGAGAAGATAAAATACCTAAACTCTATATTCGGAGAATTTACAATATTTTTGAATTAGATAGAAACTCATATTTTTCATATTTCTTAACTTTAAAAATTTATAAACTCTAAGTTGGTCTCATTTACTAATATTTTTTCTATATTGGACTACTATATTTCTACACCCAAATTTTGGTAACTCCTAAAAAAACTCATATACATCATCTACTTATATTGGTTTTAAAAGATTGAATGGTCACTTGAGGACAAGTAACATCTTAAGTTTGAGAGATTTTGATACACCTAAAAATATAGTGTTTTTATATACATTTTTATACTTAATTTTGAGATATTGCGCTTTAATGAAAGGTATTTGTGTGTTTTTCGCTCAGGTATAATCAGATGGATGAAAAATGTTAAAAACAGTGAAAAATGATCAAATTTGGAGCAAAAATGAAGAAAGGTCCAAAATGAACTAGGGCGCCTAAGCGCCCAAGACTGATGGTTAAGTGTCAGAGGCTCGCGCCTAAGCGTTAAGTACCCCGCGCTTAAGTGCCAGAAGTAGTTATTTGATGATTCATTGAATTTAGACAAACTTTTGAAGATGCGTTTGAATCAACCCTTGGTAAAAAACGTGGGAAATATTCCATGTACATGAAAATTCATTCAATTGACTTTTGAAAGGAGACAACTTCTAGAAGATTCATTGAATGAAGACACGTTTTGAAGAGACGCCAATCCACCTTTTGGATTTTTATTAAAGAAGACTTGGATCATCAAAGCTGACCGCCGAAAGAGGCTAACCACCCATCAGATTTTATAGTCATCATCCATCCAAGTAACCGCCGCCGCAGCAGCTGGGAACTTGCTTTTTATTTTGAGTGTTAGTTTGTATTGTGAGTGAAGGAAGAGAGTTCAAAGGAACTTCAAGACATTTTGTGGAGAGGATTTGAGATAAGTGTTTATCTTTGTGACTACACTTAGTTTTAATCTAGATTTTTTGTTTGTGTGCATGATTCTTACTTTTAAACTCATGTGTGGTTGTGTTTTCTTCATAGATTCTGAGTAGTTTTCTTTATCATTTTTCCGAAAGATAAGTGATTAAGTGTTTAAAGGATGTTGTGTGAAGTATCAGCCTTCATAGTTGGAAGAAGTTGTGATGATTTGAAAGCTTGCACTTCATTTACTTCTTAATTTAGCCAATTAAGATGTTAATACCTGTTGTGAGAACATGTAAGATCCGAGATGGTATTATCTCAGTCAACAAATAGTTAGAATCATATATTGATTTCATGAATGAGAATATAGTTCATGGAGTTGAGTGCAAATAAATAGAGAAATATATTTTAAAGGGTGTAGAATTAGAGGACTTTAGAGCGACAGACTAAAGCCCCAATTTGATTTATAGTTTTAGGTTTTAATACGAGATGTTAGCCCCCAAGTAGAGGGAGAAGATGAAACTTTAGAGTGAGAGCGGGTATCTTCCCTACCTAACCCGTCCTCAAGACCATTCAAACTATAAATTAGCCAATGTTCTTTATAGCATCTCTAGTAAGGGTAAAGAATATGATTACTCCTATTTGACACAACACATTTCGCATACTTCCAAAACAAAATTTTTGCTTATTACTGATTCATGATAAGAAAAAAGATATTTTATTTATATAGCATTCATCTTGAAAATATTTAGTTAAGTTAATTAGTTATTTACTTTATTTACATAAATCAAAAAATAAAAAAAGAATTGAATTTTCATTCTTATTAGAACATCTTAAGTTCAAGTAAGAATATTTTACAAAGTAGATTTTTGTCATCTAAACTTTCTAGTTTCCTAAAGTGCATATTGTTATTCTCTTCGTGGATTCGATATTCGGGGCTTAATCAGAAGTCTTATATTACTTGATAACGATACGTATATTTGCGTAGTATCCCATATTTAAATATTATAATTGTATTCTTATTTATTTCATAATAAAAAACTTACCTAGTATTTGCTTTGAATCAAGTTTTTGACTTTGTTGCAAATTAAGAATAAATATCAAGAAAATTAAGCATATAATCGCATATTGCATTTTACATCTACATAGAATGTCGGGATCAGATATCAGCAACAAAAAGCACAAACTAAGGAATCAGGGGATTAGGGCAAGTTTGGGGTTGTACCAAATTTCGACAGTATAAAGAATTGTTTCTGACGGCTTACAAACGACTTCAAATCTGTCGACTATTTACAGAAATACTGTCGATATTATCTTCGGTATTTAAAAAAAGCTCGTCGAACATTATGTTTTTATAAATAGCGGTGAAATGCATTAGTTTTAATAAAAATTGTCATAAAATAATATTTTGTGTTTGTAAGTGGCGATATGTCATGTTTTTAAGCCGTCGGAAATAACTCAACACACGAGCCTTTGTAAAATCGCCAAAAAATAGGACACTTTTAGTGATGAAAATTTAAGTTGCTAGTTTTGTCGTCAGTTATAGCACTTTTTCTTTAGTGTAAGGGGCCTAGTGTGGGTTTAAGGTTATAAACACTGCAAAAAGTGGTCATGTAATACTCTATACAAGGTTTAAACAAAATATGGATATTTGTTAATGTAATATTTCATATGTATGGATCAACTTTTTATGTTAACAAATCATATGAAAATTTCCTAAAATCGAAATTACGAAATATTATTGTTTTTTGTAATTCATCGGTTTTGTTGATTTCACAATTCCCATCAGCTATAAGATTTGTTCCTTCTCAATTTTGTAAATCACTTAACAACCCCAATGCAAAAATAAATTATAATTTAAGATTTATAGTTATTCATGAACAATATCATATTACATCAATACAATATGCATCGGTTAAAACTGATAAAGATGTTGGGTTGGATTCAAACCCCTACTTTTTCTAAATACAGGTTGTCTAATTTGCAACTGATTTTTGAACCGATAACTATTTATCGGTCAAAAAATAAGCCACATAGATGGTGACAGACTAATCAAGAATAAGTTCACCCACTAACATTTGTAGCTAATTTTTCTACCAGTAAACAGTTATATGCTGAAAATTTAGTTGCAAATGAGACGGTAAAGTCAAAGGCTGATGATTTTAGCCTGTAAATGATCTCTAGCAAGAGTGTTTTTGGATGATATTTTTTAGTCATGTTTTAGCTAGTAATTTTGATTACCGGGTGAAATCCAAGCTATTACCAACTGATTTGTTGGCCAGTAATCACTAGTATTCTTATAGTGTATATAAATCCCAATACCTTTAGGTGGTAGCATGAGGGAATTATGCTTCATATGAGAAAAATCAGTCAAGGAAGAATGACAAAGGCAATGAGCTCATCAAACTTGACCACAAAATCAATAAGATCATGAAGAACTTCTTAGAGGAATAAAAAACTTGTCAGCTATCACAAACCAAGCAAAGCGCACTCAATCTATTGCTCATCATTTTCTACTCACCTAATTCAATCAATTTGCTCTTCCAACTGAAAATTGAGCAAATATTTATTTACATTTCTGATGAAAAAAAAGTTGAAATTGTTTTTAAAGTTGCTATTTTCGTAGCTGCATGATGGGCAGCAAATGTAATTGAAAAAAAAAAAATTGAAATAAAATAATTTTGAGGACGGTAAACTTCCAATCTATTTTTGATGCAGAGAGGTTTGGTTAGACGGACAATATAAAATATGCATCGTTGTCCTTTTGATCTTCCTTCACCATGGCCTCTTTAAACCACAAGTATTGATTGAATTTGCACATATGGTGTTAAGAATATGGATAGTGTAAACTTATTACCTTAAAATTTGAAAGGAAGCACATATGTTGTCTGTCGTTGAGTTTCAATGATGAGATAAATAGACGACTTCCATGTTTAAATTAGCCTACCACGAGATGTTGGGAAGGGCCAAAGCCCAAAAAGGGGCTCAAGTTTTTTTTTTTTTTTATTTTATTTTTTTTATGGCTCAATCGAAAGACTTGTATATACCGAATGGTCAATCAAGTTCATTTATTTTTTGCACATATGTGTGATGACATAAAGTCTAAGTTTTATACCATTCAAAGTGTGCATCAAAGGGAAAATGTAAATAAAACAATTTTAAATAAGGGATAAAGACAATTAATGTTTTCACATTGAGTTGTTTCTCTCAAACATTATTGCAATCTCCAACCAATCTACTCCCAAGACCATTTTATGGGTTGAGAATGAGTATTTATGGGAGTTGAGTTCTTTGATATGAATGCAAGTATGCTAGTTTGAGAATATTTGGGCAATACTTTATAACAACTTCAAAACAATTGAAGGCATGCAAATGGGCGGCTTTATTGATATTTATGGGAAAGTATAATAGATTGGAGTTTTTGGTGTGTTATTTATATTAATATCATTATTCATGCCAACATAGATGTTGAAAAACTCGATGATAAAATATGCAAGGAATAGTGACAATGGCTTTTAATTTTCTTTCATGATTCATACCCTCATAGATGTTCGCAAACTAGATCATAAATGAGCAAGGAAGGGTGATAATGGTTTTTAATTTTGTTAAAGATATCAAATGTATGTTTAANAAGTATAATAGATTGGAGTTTTTGGTGTGTTATTTATATTAATTTCATTATTCATGCCAACATAGATGTTAAGAAACTCGATGATAAAATATGCAAGGAATAGTGACAATGGCTTTTAATTTTCTTTTATGATTCATACCCTCGTAGATGTTTGCAAACTAGATCATGAATGAGCGGGGAACGNAAGTATAATAGATTGGAGTTTTTGGTGTGTTATTTATATTAATTTCATTATTCATGCCAACATAGATGTTAAAAAACTCGATGATAAAATATGCAAGGAATAGTGACAATGGCTTTTAATTTTCTTTCATGATTCATACCCTCGTAGATGTTTGCAAACTAGATCATGAATGAGCGGGGAACCATGATAATGGTTTTTAGTTTTGTTACAGATATCAAATGTATGTTTAAAATGAAACAAGGAATTTTTTAGAAGAGCTAACCAATTTCAAAAAAGAAAAAAAAAGTGTTATTATGATGCTTTATTTGAAAGAATAGCTTCCACAAGAGCTCCCAAGATATGATTTGCCAATAGCTTTAATACGCCTAGTGATGGTCAAATCTATCATAATGATTCTAAAAATATGTATAATGAAAATCTAGTAAGCAATATTAACATTTTTTAAATGATTATAATAAGTATTTAGTTGGGGTCAATTTCATGTTATTTATTTATTTTAGAAAATATGTTTGTTTAGTGTGATTTTATATATTTTTATTTTATATTTTCAAAAAAATTAAAATAGTTTTGAAACACTCAAAATATTTGTGTTTCAATGTTTTTGAAAACAATCATATCTTAATCAAACATGCAAAATATATTTTGTTTCAAGTCAAAATATAAATAATAATAATAATAAAGGATTTAAAATAGAAAATTTTAAAATAATTGTAATCCCAAACGGCTCCTTTGTTTATAAAGTTATTACACAAGTAGTGGGAATCAAAGCAACAAACATTAATGTTATGATGGTTAAGCATGTACGCCATTCTAGAGAGCATATCAATGATTGATCAAGTGATAAAAGTTGATAGATTATTTTGTATATGTGGTACAAAATCTTCGTATGTTAGAATATTTATGTTGGTAGAGAGATTTATCATTTAACTACTTAGAAGAAGTTCTAAGAAAAATAGAATTATAAATAACATACAAGGGAAATAATTTTATAAATGAGATGCTTAATTTCAATAAATAAATAATATTTATCTTTTACCTAATTTAAATCTTATTAATTTAAAATTTAAAATAAACAATAAAAAGATTTGAGAGAAAGTGTCTCTCTGTTCAATTAAATTGAAATCATTCCTACTCTTGCTTACCTCAATTAAAATCAGTGAGCAACACCACAATATTATTTCATGTTGAATTAACATGAATTATGCCAAAAAAAAAAATCTTACTTTCGAGGTTAATTTTATAAAAATGTTTATTTAATTTATCCATCTTCATAAAACATTGTTGTAGTCATAGAGCTTGAAAATTTTAAATGCAAGGCACAAAATTTTCTCAACCTCCTATATCCAAGTTAATTTTTTAAAAAATATTTTTATCTAAGAAATAAAATATACGATGATAAAAAAATATATAAAATGTAATAATTTTAGCTAAGTCAAATGTGATATAAATTCAATTAAAATGAATATTAAAATCTTTGAAATAATTGAGGTGAGTGAATTTCCTCATGATCAAAGCTGCCTCATGATATAGTTTATCCCTATTTTTATTCTATTGGTAAGTTGACAAGTGATGACAAGTTATGAAGTTTAGAGTAAAGAGCTTGTGACTTAAATTCTGCTAGGTTGGAATCAAAAAATTTGTGAT
Source organism: Phalaenopsis hybrid cultivar (assembly GCA_002079205.1). NCBI lineage: Eukaryota > Viridiplantae > Streptophyta > Magnoliopsida > Asparagales > Orchidaceae > Phalaenopsis > Phalaenopsis hybrid cultivar. Next base: position 123,188 of record JXCR01138466.1, on the reverse strand, counting down.
GTTGTATGTACAGTGCAATGCAATTTTTTTCTTTTTTGGTGTAATATTTTTCATCTATGATTCTTTACATAAATCTCAGCTTCTCTAGATTTTTATCTTGGATTTGCCACATCTTTATAATTTTTGCATTTTGCAAGAAACATATCATTTCAGGGGACTACAAAGCAGGCCGGGTGAGGGAAAATATTTGCGTACATAAGAGGTACGCAGCGCTGTGTACGTCCAGTGGTTATTCAGGGGGTACAGGGGGGTTATATCGGGGTTATACCCCCCTGTAACCTCCATGTAACCTACAAATGCGCTCTGCGCTTATGTAATTTCATGTGTACAAATAAGTTATACGGAGGTTGCAAGGGGATTACACAGATGTTACAGGGGGGTATAACTCGAATATAACTCCCCTGTACCCCCTAAATAACCCCTGATGTACGCAGCGCTGCGTACATTTTATGTACGCAAATATTTTCCCCGGGTGAGAGTTGCCGCACGGAAAGGAATTGTATAATTTGTAGAATGTTGAGGGTCCAAACATAATTTTTTTTCGGTGAAGTTGAACCTTAAAATTTGATGATAATTTTAAATTTTTTTATCAACATAACTTTCAATAACTACAAGACCATCCCCGAAATTCGGTCATGCAAAAAATATTACCGGGGCTTCCAAAGCAAACAAATTTCTATGCAGTTCTCGTGTAAGACCCGAACTGCTACATTGTACTTTGGGCCCATCATGCGATGAATTTTAACATTCTGGCTTGTGTAGCCGTTTATGGATGACAATGGCTTTTATCTGGCCTGTTAATTTTCATTCGAATTCCAATTGGATTGGATTAACAATTCAGTGCAA